>CM055274.1:74462741-74584284 GCA_029237695.1 Conchocele bisecta | reverse complement strand
GGCGAGCCTCGGGATTACTACGCATTTCATAGCATGCCTGATATACCTCGTATCAAGAGGCATTTCATTTAATTAGCCTGTTAGTCTCCGATTATCCTACGGAGGATAGCGAACAGACTCGGACACGGTTTAACCAGAAAAAACGATTTGTGTGGCAGTCAGAGAGTTCCGGTTGGGACACAATTCTGCTACATGAATAAGAAGTAAGTTACACATACCTGGTAATATAGATTCTATGTCGGAAAATAATCTTTAATCAAACAAATACTAAATACACAGCACGACGGACAGAAATCGAAGTCCCGTTTAAAAAGCTACTGTAGAACATATGCGCAGTAAACTCGTCTGGCGGTATTTGATTCTTATCGCGAATTACTACAGCGACACATATAGACCAAATAACTATACGATAACGTATCATATGCCCATATACTTAACAACTTTAAAAACGAAAGTTTCAAGAGTTTTATATTTACAATTGCCTTTTCGTAGTCATAAAAGTACAACATGCTGACAACTGGAAAAGCATGTGGAAATGATGGTATAAATGACAAAGTATTGAAAGAGCTAAGTACATAATTAGCACAGCCATTATGTTCGCTATTTAACACGTCTATAGAATATGGTACGATACCCAATTCATGGAAAGAAGCCAACGTGACCCCAATTTTAAAAAAAAATATCCTTCTGATACGGCAAACTATAGACCGACTGAGCGTAATTGGCAAAGCTTTCGAGACAATTGTCCATAAACACTTATTTGACTTCATGGCAGAAAACAGCAGACTATCTACTTTCCAGTCAGGATGTATACCCGGCGACTCTACGGCTAACTTGTGGAAATTGATAACACATTCTGCAAAGCCCTAGGCGAAAGAAACGAGGTACGTGCCATTTTCTGATATTTTTAGCAAGGCAGTTGGCCGAGTCTGGCATAAGGTTCTTATCTATAAGCATGATAAGCTTGAATATATTGCGATTAAGGGCCACATACGGCTCTGGTTCAAAGATTACCTTAACAACCGTCGACACAGGCTAGTCATACCTGGATCCACTTCAGACTGGGCATACATCAAAGCCGGCGTGCCACAAGGCTCAACACTAGGTACACTACTATTCCTCATACATCAATGATATCGTAAGCAACATGCACTGCAATATCAGACTATTTGCAGATGATACCAGCGTCTATATTATTGTAAACAATCCAAACCATGCCGCGGAGCTAATTAATAACAACCTGAAAAATATAACTGACTGGGCTAATCAATGGATAGTACGTTTTAATCCAAGTAAAACAGAAAATCTACTTCTTACAATAATAAGTAACCGAACAGACCAGCCGCCAATATTAATGCAAGAACAACGTATTGAAGAAGTCATAGAACATAAACACATAGGAATATTTTTCTCAAAAGATGGTACTTGGCATGCCCACATAGAGTATATCAAAGTTAAAGCATGGAAACGCATAAACATAATGAGAACACTGAAATTCCGTCCATGCCAAAAAGCGCTGGCGTCTATATATATTGCTTTTATCAGACCTGTTTTGGAATATGCCGATGTCGTTTGGACAATTGCACTCATTATGACTCACAATGTCTCTATTCCAAAGTACTACTTTACACGAAGTCGTCAGCCGGACGTACTTCATACACGTCTGAGGACAATGTGTAGCTCTTTAAACATGTTAAACTCACACCTGTATTCAAAACAGATAACCCCAACTGTGTATGCGGACAAATCTAGGACACTGACCACTTCTTTCAAGAATGCAATTTGTACAATCAATATCGACAGTTACTATCCAACGAACTTATAAACACATGTAGGCCAACAACCGACATACTCTTAATGGGTGTACCGGCAGCGAACATAGAAATAAACACCGTACTATTTAAGGCAGTACAATCATTTATTATCAAAACAAAACGTTTTGCACGCTAGTATGACATACATTTTGTCTCCGTTACTTACTTTCTACCAAGTTGTTAACACAACGCGAACCAGTTGGAAGCAAATGGCCGTGTGGACAGTCATGTGTCGGTATCACACACGCACACATCATCAACTACCATCTAGATAGTTACATGCACACCCACTCTCTGCTAATGGGACTGTGTACTGGTGTAGACGCCTGTCAGTAACACTTCACCCCTAAGTAACTGGAATAGACACTTCCATGTTATTTTCAGACTATTCCATTTTCCTGAAAAGGGTACTGTTCTAGAAACAGTAAATGTCTGCAAATAGTGCAGATCCTGATGATACGGCTCATTACGAACCGGATCATCTGGATAAGCACTTATTGCAACCGTTATGATATGTCTGTATTATTGAAAGAGTCATTTGATATAACTACACGTGAATATCATCATATTGATGATTTATCACCACTTGATAAAGCACAGTTATGGTATGCATATGACGTCCCACTAGCAACAGTTGAATTGAGTGCACACATGCACATGATGTAATTATTATTCGAATGAGTGGACCAGTTATCCATGAGTGGACCACTTTACCAAACTGGAGAAACATATTTGAACATGTCGATATATTGTTTGCATTTATTTACCATATTACTTGTTACATGTATATCCATTCTGTCATATATATATGTTCGTGTTAGATATACCTCATATGGCCTGAGTGAATAAACGATTTTGAAGTTTTGTAATATAGGGTGTATTGTGATATGACGTCATTCATTAAATTATCCTAGATGTATGGACAAATGCAAAGGTAACTCCGTTATTTAAAAGTGGCGCAAAGGACGAAGTAAATAACTATTGGCCAATATTGATACTACCCACAATATTTAAATAACCACAACTTATTGCATACATCGCAAAGTGGTTTTCGGCGCAACCACTCAACAGAATCGGCTCTAATACTAATGATAGAAAGTGGATAAATGCATTAAATGATGGAAAATTAGATGGGTGTGTAATGGTTGACTTTCTAAAGGCATTCGACATGTTAGATCATGATATACTCTGGAAAAAGCTTAGCTGCTACCGATTTAGTGATCAAACATTAATGTGGTTTAATTCACACATGAAGCAAATAAACAGATAACTTCAGTTAATGTTGTAATTGCAGCCGATATATGTATTACATGTGGCGTGCCCCAGGAGTCTATACTAGGTCCGACATTATTTTTATTATTTATTAATGAGCTGCCTGCTGTGCTGTCTGAGTCTGCTACAGGAATCGATTTATATGCTGCTGACACAACCATTTATGATATCCAGAGTAACACTACTGAGGTAGAATCTAATTTGCAAATTTCATTAAATCAACTGAAACTATGGTGCGAAACAAATGGTATGCTTTTAAATACATGTACTAGCAAAACAAAAGTAAAGTTTATTTCAACCTGGCAGAGAAGAACAATACTGGATAAAAATGAAATTCATTTGACATATAACGATATAAATTTGGAAGTCACTACTGGCGATAAAAATCCTTGGACTAAAAATTAATGAAAATATGCTTTGAAATGACCATTTTGACTTTGTTTCTAAAAAGGTCTCCTCGTATCTTTGGTTGCTATAAAATATAGCTATTTCCTCTGTGTAGAGCATACATCGTTATTTTACAAAGAAAATGTACAGCCTCATTTCGACTACTGTTGTATTATTTTGTCTAATTCACCAAATCAAAATCGAGCCAAAATTATAAAATTGCAAAGACGTGCATGAACAATTATTCTTCAATGCTATTGTTCACCCATCTGTAACAGGTATACTAATACAACTCCCCGACTACATGTACAACAGCGACGATGACAGTCTCTCCGTGTCGATGAAGTCAACTGCGTCTCGCTGCTCTGTGGTGTCGGACATGCTGGAACACACTCGCAATCACAAGGGCGATGTCTCTTGGAAAACTTACTGCCAAATGATGCAACCGAACCTCAGCATGGAGGTGTTTGTGGACAGAAACCTGATTCACTGTACTTAGCTGTTGATATGCCGTTAAGCATCATAAATCAAATCTACACATTTTAATACTTAATATTTGTGTGGTGCGGACACAGTGTGACATTACGACGTTTGTGATAATTATATATTCAATTCTATGTTCAATGTACACACAGATACATGCCACAATTAGCCTTTCAGTTAGACATGAACAACTATATGTGACTGTGACTGGAGAAATGGGACCAGTGCACACCCAGGTTGGCCTGAGATTCAGCACAGTCTGATCAGAATCTGCACCATTCCATTAGTGTAGCATCTATCATGCTTCTAACATGCACTATATATCATTATCAGGCTACAGGAATTCGATACATGTATTTGATCTGTCTGAGGAGCTACATTGATCACAAAACCCGTAAGCCCCATTTCTTCAATCACAGCCACATACATGTAATTATATTGCAGTTTAATGTTTTCCCCTTAATGTACATGGGTTGTCTCTTCTAGATATACATTTACAATACAATGGTATTATTCTTTTTTATGTTACCATGGACCACATGTTTTGCTGTATTTTACTGTACATTCAAACCTGTATAAGATGCATATATAATGTAGTGTATAAACAAGGGAGATAACTTTAACACTATTTTTCCACGTATTGACCACCATACATTTCTGGGTCTACTTTCAAAATGGAGATTATTTTTTGACAATTTCTCAATTTTACAAACAGAAACTGGCCAATACCTCAATTACATGGTCATTTGAACTGTAATAAATGATAGCTTGCTGGGTAGTATTGGATCAAGATTTGCAAGCAAACGGTGTCTGTGACCTCAAAACACCCGCACTATTTTTTATACTGGACTACTTTTGCTGTACCTTGGTCACTGGCAGCACTTTCTATGGATTTGTTATTCCAGTTCCTATTGCTCAGTTTTCTCTGAGTGTCAAACGCCAAAGCACCCCATTTTGACACATAGTTCAAATATGTTTGCATTACTACACATTATACCTACACATTATACTTCTATGAGCTGCTACACATTGCAACAAATATTTTGGTATATTACATGAGGTACTTTCACAATTTTATGTTGAAGAATGTTGACTTTGAAATGATACAATAAAGTATACAGGCATACCTTAACCTGTTAACTGTGTAAATATGTCTGTGTTTGAGAGGGCACTAGGAAAGATTGTTGCACGCCAACTGGGTCACCCTTCTTAAATAAAGCATTTACTTAATTAGGTATCACTTATCACAATGATTACATTTTTAAGTGCCTTATGTTTTTGTCTTAAGTTTCACTTTAATTGGAGTTGTGGTTATGGAGATACAGTTTTTAAACAATTGTTGCGTTTTCAAAGTGGTTAAGGATATATTTTGGAAAATCCAATGTACTTCTATCAACACTAAAATAGGAGTATCACCTGGATTCCCAGTTTTCTTGGAAAACAATCTCACACTTCAAAGTTTAATATTCGTCATCATCGGCACGTATCTAGTACATCTGAGACGTGTGTCACGTGTGTGTATAAGTCTGAACGGGCGAGGAAGGTACATGTTTGTTGTTTTATTCATATTTTAATTTAAAACACGAGGAAGTCACGACGGAATATATACACAATCTACGAATGCAAACACTTTGTTAAAAGATGCAGTTACAAAACAGTTATTGAAGGATTTATGGTCTTCTCTGTGTAAACAAACCATGCCGTCACGAATTTTGCAGACATTTTCGGGTCGATTTTATTGAAAATACGATTTGTACCCCTATATATAACCCATGTAGCCCACACTTATCAACTCTTTAACAAACTTTACGGGATTTCGCCATTCGCATACCTCTCACGTCCGTGAAAACGATGTGTAAGCACTCTAAACGTCCGGCGGTGGGAACTACATGCGAAAAAGGTCGGCGGCAGGTGTCAGATAAGTGTACTGTGCTGGTTGGTATATTTGTATATATGTTATAATATACAAACTGTAAACAAGTCTTGCTTTGTTATAAACGTTGAATTACCCTGACAGTGTACGCCCGTCGGGCAAAAATCAGAGATTTAAATACATGCATAACATGACGTCACATCTGTAATATTTCTGAAAGAGGCTTTATTGTTTTAAAATGAATTAAGACAGGTTTATTGTGTCGAATAAACGACTTTATTGCGAAAACTGAGTTCGAAAATCAGATGTCGATATTTTATTGAGCGTTATAAGAGTTTAATGGTTGATTGTAATGTATACTTGCATGATTTTCAAAGATATATACTCGTTCAGCTAGTTATGTGTCTAAAATAGTTTTGTAGGGAAGTACGTGCATCTGACAACGTTGGAAACATAATTGATGTTATATATGTTGAAAGGGCCCAAACTAAAAATAGCTTTGAATTCTCCACGGGTCGAACACGTATTTGACAAACATATGCATGTAAAAAAAGTTTCTCAGAACTTCATCTGTTTTATTGATGTTTCGTGTAAATACGTTATATATTGACGGAAATTCGTCGCGTAAACGGTCACGGCATTAGTCCATTGCCCGCATGTGTCCGCATTGCTTCGATGTTTTGTATTAATGTAGTATCCTTCACATTGCAACTCGCTTAATCCGGTTGTGGGAGGCGTTTGTGCGATCGACTAGGACATGTTGGTGCATTTATTTACACAAATGACCAAGTGCAACAAAACCTCACTTACAACCGTGTCGGTCTGTCCGTTTATCAGCAGGCCTGTCCGGCCATCATTAACACATTGTGTGTTTACATTGTAAGTTTATTGATAATTTACTACATTGCAAACAACTTTTGACACTGGACAATAATCAGCTTTTTATGGAGAAACGGGCTTATGGGTTTTGTGACCGGTGTAGCTTCCTTACCATGTCACAGGAAGGTCCTAGTAGAGCTGGAGCTAGACTGATCGCATAGGCCACATTTCTCCAGTGGCTGTGACTGGAGAAATGGGCAGTATGTGTTTTGCGACCAGTGTAGATCCAGATCAGCCTGATCCGCACAGTCTGATCAGGATCTGCACTGCAATGAAACACCTGCCATGCTTCTAGCAAGCAATACAGATCGTTATCAGGCTACAGGGGTGTGATATTTGATCAGGAGCTACACTGGTCACAACGTCCATTTGTCCAGTCACAGCCAGATATATGTAATATGTAAACGGTCACGGCATGTGTGTTTACATTGTAAGTTTATTGATAATTTGCTACAGTGCGAACAACTTTTGACATTAGACAATAATCAGCTTTTGGTGTGACCTTGTTGACCTACATTTATATTTACCGATGGTTTTCAAATGCACATATATACTGTTACCCGGATAACATAGTTTCGTGAATTGTCTGAAATACATATTCACCATTTGGTTGCAAACACAACCTAGGTCGACAAGTCGTGCATACGTTTGTGAACTTTTGACGCAATTTACGGAAAATATTGCAAATTTTGTAAACGTATTTCATGAAATTACGCAGATGTCCGAAGGTACAAAATAACATGGGCGTGTCTCCTATGTAGGACGTGGTGGAGACAGCGAGATATATATAGAGAGAAGAGATAGATAGTTTCACGTCTTCACTGACTAGATGACTTTGCATGCCGTCTGCAAGAGAGTGAATACGGGAATGAGGTTTTTAACTTTGATACTCGGGACCGCCGTTTGAAGTCGCCATCCGAGACAACGTATAATTGACTTAGCAAGAAAATCACATTATTTACACAGACAGAATGGACGAGAATCGAAAACGGGTGGTGGCGTAGAAATTTGTCGCCTTGACTCTCGGCCACCGTCTGCTGATTACCTTTAAATCTACTTGAGCCGAGGGAATTGCACCGTGTGTATAGGTGAGGGATTTATTTGAGTGTAAATGCCTTTTATAAGCAATTGACACCCTGCCCTCCCTCCTCCCCCTCCCACGAGCGGTGAAGTCTGTTACACATGTACGTATATTCATAGACATAGAATACATTCCATGTCTATGGTTTATATACCCGACTGTAGATGATAACGAAAATATATAGTATTTTACTGAACACATTTGAACGTGTTATTTGGGATTTTGACGATTCGTAGGTTTGTCCGCACAATTACTGTTTTTAACATTCCTGCGAATAAGTCACTAAAGGCGAAATGAACTGTGAACGAAGCGATTCGGTAAAAGCAGGTGTCTCGATAAAATACTAGGGGAGATAACGCATTATTTGCATATCGAACTGCAAGGCAAACACCAAATTCCTTTACAAGCGAGATCGCTACCAACTCGGAAGACATATTTCAATTGCCGGTTGAGAAAACTATAAGAACCACTATCTATTTTAGACTTCTTGCAAATGTTATTTTTTTCAGCTGGCAACCAATTTATCATAATAACGCATTTTATATAAATGTCGTCTAGATAATGTGCCGGTGGGGAATGGTAGGCAGTATGTATGGGAAATAAATACAAGTTATCTTCGATAACACTATTTATGATGACTCAAGCGACAAGCCCCTGTGGGCGCCGCTGACCAAGCAAGCGAATTGACTGGTCGATATCTTAGCCATTTAAAGCACTCCAGTCCAAATTTCGGAAATAATTTAAGGTATTTTTCATGTTTTGAAGCATATTAGTTTGTTCAAATTTGTGGTAGTTGGATGATTAAATTACATTGTATAATATACCGCATAAATGCAGCCGGTTACAGAAGATATTAGTAGAAAATTCGTGTGTAAACCGATTCCAACTTCTGAATATACAATCGGATCCAGCGTCGTGTAGTCGATTTGTGTTGATACAGGACAATGGCGGACTTCCGGGAAGAAAATGTCTGAGGTCCCCTAAGTGACACGATCACATAGGTGCATATGAGGCGGGAAGTCGTGGCAGATTCCCAGATGGGCACGTTTGTAGACAGTTGTCTACATTATAACAGCTGCCTACAACTGTATACGATGTAAATCCCCATATAACATATTTTATATGTGTCCAGGTATTCTATTGATAATCATTCAACATTTATTCATATTCAATTGTTATATACTTACCTCTATTTAGGAAGCTGCCACGATTTCTGGGCATATCTACCTAGGTCTTCATTTACATGTGCTAGCGCGCTTGGCTTTGTGCAACCTGCCTTGGTTTTTACTCTTTCATTAATCTATTTTTACACAGGATACACTTATTATGCATGAAGTGTTGATGACAATGTATTGAATATGTAGTTAGGTCATTTATTTACCGAGTCTTGATGTATTGTTGACAATAATCACAAACAAAATGGCCACCATTAACACTATTCTACTATAATCTTACACATTTTATCAAGTTTAAAGGTACACAAAATATAATATTCAATTACTTCCTTCCTAAACAATTGTTGTCAATGTTATATCAAGCAATTTATAGCCATACACCCAAATTTAATTTAAAATATGAATAATTAGCGAGTGTTTGGTTGTGGCGGGCCTCCATGCCGGTTTGCCACCCTTCTCTGGGGTAGACCATTCAGCACCATATTCAAAATTATAATTTTAACGAGGGTGATGAGCAGCTCATCACGGGCTTCACATACCGCGACTTGCCCTATTTTCTCATGGCAAGTTTCCCGTAGCATAGCGTGTGAATTACAGACATTAGCTGTTGGTAGGCCTAGAATTCCTGCGAATCGTTAAATTTATTCAGTTTGACGGCTCGATGTGTGGCGGAGATCGCTTTGGCTTGCATGTTTGTTCCTTTTTTTCAATTTTCCGGTCTCATGTAGCAAACTGATACACCCTAAGGGGTCTGGACATTGAGCCTGCTGGCTTTTTCGTGCGTCGAGCCATCTTTACACTGCCTACACTTTTAATTTTCTAGGGGTAGCCGTTTATTCCATGATACTATGCTTCCAATGGGAGCATCTCCTAGTTGTAAGATATTCTAATCATTCAGCCAGGCTTAGGAATGGGTTGCCAGACACAAGTACGGTTGCAGGAACGTCATCCACATCCTTGATGATCTTTTGTTCATTGCTGACTCATAGGAGAGGCCCTTTCTGACCTACGCGCATTCCAAGGACGCTGTTCTCAGATAGGCGTACCTTTGTCTAGTACTAAATCAATTTTGCCCGACACTACAATGACATCCATGGGTATCACCTTAGACCCATTACGCAGGGAAGCGAGGTTACCCGAGGACAAACTGAGCAAGGCCCGGACATTGTTACAGGAATTTCGGGGCAAATCATCTTGCACTTTGCGTGCCTTGCTATCTCTGATCGGTTTTCTGAAGGTTGCTTGCACCGTCATAGAGCCCGGTCGTACGTTTCTCCGCAGACTGGTCAATCTGTCAATGGGCGTCACAAAATTGCACTACCATATCAAACTGACCACAGAGGTCCGGCAAGACATCTGGCTCGAGTTCCTCACAGGTTTTAACGGTACATCTTTCTTTTTGCATGAAACCACAATGACTAGTGATGCGATACACCTGTATACAGACGCTGCAGGCTCCTTATGTTATGGTACGCAATGGTTTTACGGTAGGTTTCCTGAGTCATGACACTCAGTGAATATAGCATTCCTCAAGTTATACCCTATTGTACTCTCGGTCGTTGTATGGGGCCATGTCTGGAAAGACCATTGTATAGTTTTCCATACGGACAATGAAGCCCTCGTGTCTATTATTAATAAGAAAACGTCTAAGGATAAGCCAATCATGTTTTTGGTCAGGAAACTGGTTCTTGCCTGCTTACGCCTTACTATCCTATTCACTTCGCAACATGTGCCTGGGAAAGTGAATTAAAAAGCTGATGCACTTTCTCGATTCCAGTTATCCCGATTCAAGAAACTTTCTCTAAACAGCGAGTGCAACCCGACCACCATACTGGAGGACCTCAAACGGCTAGCATACTGCTAGCATACTGCAGGAGGTTGAGGTTCTGCTGAAGCATCAATGACCCGTCAACAGTTGATACTTACAACAGAGCGTGGCAGCGTTTTCATAAATTTCCGCAGCTCTTTATGGACACGCACTACAGCTCCCTCTGGCAGTTATCACCATACCCCTTTTCGTAGCTCACATGCACTGTAGTAAATTATCTAACGGGACGATTTCTACCTACCTGTCGGCCATCGGTTATGTACACAAAATGCTACAGATGCCTGATCTCACAGGTGATTTCATTATTGCGATACTGGTGCGTGGGGTTCAGAGACTTTCTCCGTCATATGATCTTCGCTTCCCAATCAGAGTGCCGGTTTTGAATAAATTGGTCCATTCCTTGACCTTCACTACTCAGAGTATATTCCACCGCAACCTCTACACTGCGATGTTTTTATTTGCCTTCAGTACATTCGCTAGGTGTGGTGAAATTTCACTCACTCGCAATAACTGCCAACAAAACTTGGTTCAATTTGATGATGTTGTAGTACATAGTGACATTTCGACAATTTAAATACAACTATGGCAAGCCACATGAAATTTCCTTCGCACACGGACACACAGAAGTTTCTCCAGTTTATGCACTGGTTACATACCTCCAACACCGTGGGTCGCAACCGTGACCTCTTTTCATACTCTCATCTGGCGTTCCAGTGCCTCGTTTTATGTTTGACACACAACTGATACGGTCCTTGAGTTTCTGCGGTCTGGATTGTTCCCGCTATAAGTCGCACAGCTTCCGTATTGGCAAGGCCTCCGATTGTGCACTGAGAGAATATTCGGATGCATACATTCGTTCGGTCGGGCGTTGGAACAGTAATGCCTTCCAGTAATATATCCGCATTACTCAGGACTAGCTGAGAAACTAGGCAGTTGCCCATAAAGATAGATAGTTTATTCTACCAATGTATCGCCCGCTGGTTGCTTGAGCTGGCCGTGCTGGCAGTGCTGTTGTATATATTATCAGTACAAATACTATTGTTGTTTTCCCCCCTTCTTTTCTTTGTTTCTAGGTAAACCATCTATGTCGCACTTAGAACATGTCGATGGCTTGAACACCCTGTTTGCATGGGCTAGCAGCGGTGATTAGTCTGTTGATACGATCCATCGTATTCGGGCACTCAAGCTAATGGATTAGAGCTTCCCGTTCGCATGGGCTATCTAGGTTGTTTTGGTTTATTGGCTTGTAGTAATATCCGACACCGGATCAAGGGGTTGAAAGTAGCTGGTTGCAGGTGCGAACAGGTATCATTCCAGTGATCCAGGGGCATGCGCCGCACTGGAATCGGGGGTTGATGCTCGCTGCTTGCATGGGCTTGTAGAGATACTAGCCTGTTGTTCCATACGGGCGTGTTTCGTTATCTGTAGATAATGCATCGCTGTTTGCATGGGCCAACAGGAATAGTTGATATATTGGTTCAATTACTTTCCATGTCGATATCGCGGAACTAAGGTGGACTGACATGGCTGCCATGGATGGAGCCATGTGTATATATTCATTATTCAACGTACATGTAATAATTATTTTATTCTGTTCGTACAATTATAAACTTACACAGTCTCTCATTCCTTCGGTGATCAAGGATATGCTGAGGCTCGGCAAATGGATATCAAGGGATTAATAATCACTGTTTGCATGGGCTAACGGGATTGTTGGTCTATTGATCCCACTCGGTTGCATACACGATATTAAGTGATTGGGATTGCTGTTTGCATGGGCTGACAGGGATCCTACACTTTTCATTGCTGCAAACATCACGACACCATAACCGACATTATTATAACTCCAGGTTATATTGATGATGGGTCCATGTGCGGATCTTGGGTGGGGTGGGTTGTGGGGAGGGTCTCGGGTAACAACGAAAGAATGAGCAGCCACATCAATTTGTGACAGTATATGAATAGCCTACCAGTGAATAGTTATGTGTGTTTGCTATGATGGTAGCAGGGCGATAGAGAGACTGAGCATGAGAAAAACTGTGACCCTGGCACTGTCGTTATCTACGTTTTCCCTGCTGCCACCCCCGGTTGTCATGAATACGACAGTCTATGGCAGACATATATGCATTTAACATGGAATGTAAACGAGCAAGTATGTGTGTCATATGTCCACAGTTGGCGATTGTGTTTGCAGTCGAACTCATATTGTACATGCCATCTCTTTCTCTCGGTATCTACGGGAGAGTGAAAACACAGACGTGCACATTTGCATTTTTAACACCATTTGATCACCGCAGCGTGAAACTTTCTAAAAACATCCTTATTTGGCCTTGTAATTGGATAGAAAAACATCATAGCAGAGCTATGGAATAACTAGACATTATGTTTTTAAAACATGGATATGTCCCCATTGCATGCTGGACTATATCTAGAGATTGTGTATAAAAAGAGAAAACTTTATATTTACACAAATTTAAAGGTCATTTGAGAAAGTAGCTAAGTGTTTCAGCACCATTTTAAAGGTCACAATGGTCAAAGTCAGGTCATTGTTTATGCGATTGCGCCACACATGTTCAGGTGAATGAACTGTCCAAAAATTAAAGCAGTCCTTCAAGTAATGTTGATGATATTGCATGATGGAGAAACTCTTACTAACTTTTCGACGTAAGAAAATGGCTAAGTGTTTCAGCACCATTTCGAAGGTCACACATGTCAAGTTCATGCCATTGGTGGTGAGAGTGCACCACACATGTTCAGGTGAATGAACTGTCCAACTAATAAAGCAATCTTTCAAGTAATATTGAATATATTGCATGATGGAGAAAGTCTCAAAAACTCTTAGAGGTAAATGTACACAGACGGACGGACGGGAGGACGTACGGAACCTCAATATCAACGCAATATGCCCCATTGATGTCGCCTAGAGGGCATACAATATATATGGTGATACAGCAGTAAATGTTTCAAAATAGAGAGGTATAAGCCCTAAGGGGCCAATGAGTGGGGAAAACATAATAATAACCATACAACCATAATTATAGTGATCTATGGCACAGGCATTCGGCGTGTTTCGGCTTTCATCGGTATAACTCTATGCATATGAACAAGGCTTCTAACTAAATCGGACACGACCTCGTATCATAACAAAATAACATGTTTAAAATTGTAATTTGCTAGGCTTTCTATGTATTTCTGCGGGATAACTATACTTCTCAAATGATCATATGAACTTGCCACTACAACATTGATGTTAGAGCCTTAAACACATTACTTCATTAGAACTGCAAGTGTTGGGTGCTTGAACACGTTAGGGAACATGTTATAAAGCAAAATGAGCCCAGAAAGTATTCTCAAAACGGGTACAGGTGCAATTTTCGGCTAGGGATTTCTTTTCTACTGAATTGCGTATACCTCCATCGGCCATTAACGACACAAGGAACACAAGCATGTATCAATAATGAACATATATAACTATACTTATTAATACGTTGCCACACAATTTGCCAAACAAACCTACCACCAGCCTTTGTAATTGCATGTAATTCCCACCGCCGGACATTTAGTGAGATTACACATCGTTTTCACAGAGGCGAAATCCCGTAAAGATTGTTAAATAGTGGATAATTGTTGGCTACATGGTTTGTTTACACAGAGGAGACCACAAATCCTTCAATAACTTTGTGTCTGCATTCGCATATCTATGATACATATCTTGGTACCATGGCTTCCTCGTGATTTAAATTAAAATATGAATAAAACAACGAAAATATGCCTACCTCGTGGCAAATGGCCGTCGTTTTACTCCATCTACCGCTAAACATATTCGCCAACCTACGTCTGCCGCTCACCTTTTACACGCTCCGAAACCCGTATCTGGCGTAAAAAAAACACATTAAAACTGATAATTTATAACGATTTTGTATTTACCAGATCATTCGCGGGTCGGAAAATAACATATGACAGTCCATTCCAGTTATTTAGGATTGAAAGTTCTAAGAGATGTACATTTCCTTTCTTCGCTCTATACCGCCCTAGGACGAAGGGAAGAAATCGAGGAAGGAACGTTTGAACGCGAATGAACGAATATGTGGGTTTGACTGGAGAAATGGCTTATGGATTCTGCGACCAGTGTAGATCCAGATCAGCCTCGCACAGGCGGTATTGTTCGCAATTATCAATCAGATACCCGTCATGTCACTGATTAACAAACAACATATAACGTTACCAGCTACATGAGTGTGATATTTGACCAGGAGCTACACTGATACACGAATCCCATAATCCTAATTTCTCCAACCACAGCCACATATTTAAACGCGTAAACAAATTTATTTTTTATATTCGTTTCACCGTAATCGAGATACGGCATGTCCACGGTGGGCATAGTACGTCACATGCACCTGATTTTTGGACCCGTTTCCATCTAAATTTTCTAAAATATCTTAACCACTGATGTGGCACTTGTTATGCGATGAGTGCAAATACACCTTGAAATAGCATAATAAATATATACCATATAGCCGTTTTGGAGTTACATGTATTTTGAGAAAACTGACATCAATGTAAGCTTTCTCTAAATAACTCCGAAACCACTACGAAACGTTTAATCTACAAGTTACATAGATTGATACGGTATTCAAAGGAAAGTGCTCGCCTGGTTTGAGCATGTTCTGACTGATAGAAAACAGAAGGTGCTTGTCATGGGTAAGCCATCCTGCACAACCGAAATATTTAGCGGTGTACCGCAAGGTTCTGTCATAGGTCCATTACTTTTCATTCTCTATGTAAACGAGCTTTCAGAGACTCTTCAATCAACTTGGTATTCAAGGGAAAGTGCTCGCCTGGTTTGAACATTTTTCTTACTGATAGAAAGCATAAGGTGCTTGTCAAAGTAAGCCATCCTGCACAGCTGAAATATTTGATGGTGTACCGCAAGGTTCTGTCATAGGTCCATTACATTCTATATGTAACGAGCTTTCAGCGACTCTTCAGTCAAATTGTATAATGTTAGCAGACGATTCTACGACTTAAACACCCTTCAGGAATGGGCAAGTAAATCGCTATTGAAATGTAATGCAGAAAAGTGCAAGACAATACACTTTGGGTATAACAATATAAACCATAAATACACTCTAAACACTACCGGAGTATACACTGTTGAAAATGAACGTGACCTCTGAGCGATAATTACTACAAGTGATTGTAAACCAAGTGACCAATGTGCAACCGCAGCAAAAGAAGCAACACGGTGTATGTGAGAAGAAATTTTAAACATATCGTAGGCAGTTGTACCCTTCGTGTTGCCCCATGTAAAGTATATGGACATCTAATAAAATCACTGCTAATAAAACAAGCTACTTGCACGAATAAACGACATGGATGCGATCAGTAAGTCTTTATTCAGATACTGCTACCAATACAAATGCACACACACTTGCAATATCCAGATAACAGACCAATTTTGATGTAGCACATGTATATTTACGTCTCTACACAGGTGTGTAGAAGCCAAATTGTACAATGTAAACACCAACATGTGCTTATTATTTTCTAACTACAGCATATGGTGTGAGTTCCTTGCTGGTAGCATATGCATAAAGACGTATTGAACACATATGTATGGTTTATTTGTGTAAGTAGCTATCGGTTTATTAGTAGCTTTTTCTATTAGATTTCCATTGACTTTACATGGGGCCACAATAAGGGTACAACAACCTTACAGACAAATATCCACTGGACACATCAACTTTTTTCCAGTTATCTCATATTACAACCACACGTGGTCATAACATGAAATTAAATAATCACAGTTGAATAAATCATTGCTAGCGAGGATACATTTCTTTAGTATTCGCGTCATCAATCACTGGAATTCACTACCGCAGACAGTCATTGAATGATGCCAAAACAACAGACTCATTCAAGACTTTACTCGATTCCCACTGGCGTGACATAAATCGATATGGAACATAAGAGGCTTTGCTTATACATCAAACATCCATCAAACATGTAAATGTAAATGACTATGAGGATTCGATCATCAGCAGACACTATCAGCATATTGGTTTCTGGGGTATCTGTGTTTTGTCGCATTAAAATCCAGAAGTTGCTGTCATATTTAAAGGTACATGCCCACTCAGTAGGCACAAAATGTTCATTATATCAGAGACATCATCTGAGACATTTTCTGGCAAACTATACGTTCAGCCACCATTACCCAACGTATTGATTGGCAGTATTATACATTTTATATCAGACGTAAATTTCCACACTGATATCAGGAGCGATAACCGTGTTTTCTTAAAATATTAACGGACATTACTGTTTATTCTCTGTATTTATTTTTTGATGTGCACTCATACTTTATAATATGTCGAAAATATTATATTTTCAGGTGACACATTTAATTAGTATAAATAATTAAAAATATCATTCCTCATTTGCATATGAAAATAGCCCGATACCAACGCGCGTCACTATCAGTAAAATAAATGTTACTAAATTATTATATCGGTATAGCGGGTACTCGTAAATTTTAGAACTGGTGGAATAGTGACACAATTATACACTTATTTAATCCCCTTTAAGAACATTTTGTGCGTACTGAGTGGGCATGTACCTTTAAGAAATTTTGGATTGAAACGGGGCTGAAACGCAATTTCGCGTGGCGTACTATGCCTACTGTGATGTCCCTAACGAGCCACCTTAGTTATTTGTCGATATGAAAATGTATATTCACATGACTCGTACGCTATATATCATGTATATACGGGCTATTTATATCGCTGAATTTCCTTGTACTCGTCGATTTTGAAATTACATTCGTGGTAGTCTGTGCAATAATACATGGTATTGGTTTACAGTTACGAACTTATTCCTAGTAACCATTCACGCCTGATATACAAATACACGAAAGAACAGCTCACATGTACATGCAAATTTACCACCGCGTACGAACAGTGGCTATATCGTGCTTCAGTTGGCAAACTTGTATTATGAAAAAGGCGTGGAATAGGTTCCTCGGACCAAGCGGGAAAACGGCAGAGGTTACGATGGAACAGCGGTATGTATGGAACGCCAAATGTACATAAATTCAAATAAATAATGCTAGCTAGCATTAAATATTGAGAGCTAGCTCCCATCATTTGAAGAGCTCTCTAAATCATTTGGAGCTAGCTCTGAATATTCAATGCTAGCTAAATTATTTAGCAATACTTATATGAGTTTATGTAGAATCGGCGTTCCAGAAACGCAAAATCTACAAAAACTCGAATATTTAATGCTAGTTCTAAATATTTAATGCTATTTCTAAATAGTAGCTCTATATGTTATGCTAGCTCTAAATAGTTAATGCTAGCTCTAATTATTTAGAGCTAGTAATAGTTATTTGAGTTTATGTAGATTTTGGCGTTCCGTAGGTATATGGCCGCTATGGTTTTGAGCGGGGTTGGAGACGCAATGGGATTCCGCAACGGTGACTGGGAATTCTGCCACGACGGTGCGAAAATTCACAAAGAGTTACAGGACTTGGGAGGCGTGGCGAAACTGGATATAAAGCTGCCCAAATGGCCAATTAGCGACGACACCGTGATGCATATTGCGACGGCTGAAGCTTTGGTGCACGCGGGAAACGAGGACATTACGCATATTCTGTATGCGGCGATAGCCACGAAGTATATAAAATGCGTGGCCGATATGCCAGGCCGGGCATCACGTGCATGGATAGTGTCCGTCGGCTCCGACCTGAGGTTGCCGACGGCTGGCGGATTCCGTTCAACAGAGAAGGCGGCGGCTGTGGCGCGGCTATGCGGGCGATGTGTATTGGACTGCGGTACCCAATGGAGGCGGACGAGCGCGACCTTATAACCGTTAGTATTGAAGTCGGTCGACTAACTCACCACCATCCAACAGGTTATTTAGGGTCCATGGCGGCGGCTTTGTTCACGGCGTATGCTGTGCGAAATAAACCATTGCGGGAATGGGGTCGTGGTCTGCTAGACACGCTTCCAAACGCTCTAACGTACATACAACAATCCGGTGATTATTTCGTAAAAGAAAACAAGGAAACCTGGCATTACTTTCAGAACGCGTGGAATAAATATGTAAAATACAGAAATATCGATGATGGCCAATCTGATCCCGTGTTTCCGAAGTCGTACGGCGTTGCAGAACGGGACAAATTCTACGTCTCTGTAAGCTACGATGGGAACGGCGGGGCAAGCGGACACGATGCCCCAATGATCGCGTACGACGCTCTACTGGGGTCCAATGGCGACTGGGAGGAATTGTGTAAGCGGGCAATGCTTCACGGCGGGGACTCGGACAGCACGGGCGTTATTGCGGGGGCGTGTTACGGGGCCATGTTCGGGTTTGCGGGCGTGCCCAAAGGCAACTTTCTAAATCTGGAGTACCGTAAGCGACTGGAGAAGATGGGAAAAGAACTCTACCGCGTCGGTGGTGCGGGTGTGGCTGCCGTAGGGCAAGCATCGGCCAGTGGTGAGTGTTGATGCGCCCATGCTGTTTGACGTATATATATGTGACAGTGAATGGGCTTATGTGATTTGTCACCATTAGCACGCGCCTGTAGCCTGATAACGATATAATTATATTATTACATTGGAACCTCTCTAAATCGGACACCAAGAAAACACATGTGGTCTTGTTTTTTATGAGTTTCTTTGTCATTTGTCACAAGTGATAATGTCTGTTCGTGATCGCATAGCACACAATTGTGATTCAGAATGATCAAATTCCTGATTTACAGTGAAACCCAGGGTGTCCGGTTTAGAGAGGTTTCACTGTATTATGCATACTGCTTGTTAGTGTTGAAGCATGACGGCTGTTTCATTGATGAAATGTCAAACAGTGCAGATCTTGATCAGACTGTGCGCATGCACAGGCTGATCAGTATCTACAATGGTCGCAGAACACATACATATGTCAGTGAAAGTAATTTTATATTCAGAATTGTGTCATGCTGATGTAACGTGCTATTTGCTATGTAACATGTTGGTGAAATTGGCTAAATTTTCAATTGAGAAATCCACGCACTCTAAACTAACTCATTGTATGTACATGTACAGGTCTTACGGTATAAATAAACTTGCTACCCCGCTCCATACCACTCGCAAGAGATAACATAGATAACATATCGGAGGCGCATTATTGTAGCTTGTCTTACGGAGCCACACAGGGGCCATATGATTCTTTTTTATTAATTAGTTCCCACGAAATAACAATTCGTTCCCTCAATTTAACAATTCGTTCCCACGAATTCACAATTCATTCACACGTATTAACAATTCCTTACTTCAATTTAACAATTCGTTCTCATGAAATAACAATTCGTTCCCTCGAATTAACAATTCGTGGGAACGAATTGTTTATTGTTAATTCGAGGGAACGAATTGTTAGATTGAGGGAACTAATTGTTATTTCGTGGGAACGAATTGTCAATTCGTGAGAACGAATTGTTATATCGTGGGAACGAATAGTTAATTCGAGGGAACGAATTATTAAATTGAGAGAACGAATTGTTATTTCGAGGTGTTCTCACTTTCACATTATGTATTTCAGGTAGAAATTTGGGGTGTTTGCATGTTTGGAAAGTGATACACTATTGTTATGCTTAACAATGGACTTAAATGGTGATAATTGGTCAAAATTGCTATTCTGCACAGCAGACAGTTACATACCACAATTTGGGTTGAAGTAAAGTAAACGTGTGTATAAACATGACTTTATTAGCTATTAAATATTTTAAATATGTACATGCAATGAATTATCAAATCAAGCAGGAAACAAAAACGTCATAATTTGTATTATGTAGATCCTGATCAGCTATAACTACTAAAGTTAACTTAGCACATGCAGTTCCTGATCAGAAGTAACTTTTATTTAACATACATATGTAATTTAATATGTGTACATGTAGATCCTGATCAGTTATGAGTTTTAACACAACAGTGTAGATCATGATCAACGCCACTAAAACAACTCAGTTTTTTTTACTCAGCACATTTGCGATTGAAACAATATAGTTTCTCATAAAATGAAGCACCACCTATTGGTGTGTATTGTCCTAATTTAATCAGATGTGACGCTGCATCGGCATACTCCGTAACCTCCAGGTCCGTATTCAATAGCGGGCTGCCGCTGTTTCAGCTGTACCAGGCGGTCTTCAATGACACGGTACTTCAGCTTCTTTGGACGTCGTTTTCCCCCATTCGCTTGTTGAAGTCGACGAACTTCATTAACGGTCTGCTCCTTCTTGAATCGACGGTCCGTGAAAACATTGATAATGTATACAAATATCCAGGTAGTTCGCGGCACTGCCAGTGTTCTAGGGCATTGCCCAAACTATACCTGCGTCAACTACGTAATAGCCCACTGACAGGTTCTTAGCTCCAAATAGAGGCCGAATTGTTCACCTTGTGATACAAGCATGACATTTGGTGGAGTTGTTCATAACCACAAACTGATTTTTTTTCAGATATGGAGCGAACTCACATTTTGCCCATGACGACCCAGAAATCCAAAATGGCCGCCAATTTCACAATTTTCATAAAATACAAAAAATTAATATATGGCTCATGGCCACTCAGAAATCCAAAATGGATGCCAAAAACATCACAATTTTAATGTCCTCAGCAGAATGTTTTTAAAAAATATTTTCCACTGAGATACGAACTTGAAAATGTGTAGAATTCTTGAAAATTATAGATACATTATTTAAAAATTATTCTAATATCTCAAATTGTACCAATGGCAACCAGAAATCCAAGATGGCCGCTGGTAATTATATGCATTAAGGATAAAATAATATTAAAACATGTTCTTTTTCTGATTAAGGCTTGAAATGGGGTGTAATTGTAAAGAACCATAAATTATTGTTTTCAGGCTTGAGAGAACTCATATATGACGACAACAAATCCAAGATGTCCGCCAGGAATCAGTATTTATAGACATTAAACTTTTAAAATCATGATTTTGCAGTAACAACATAAAATTGTTGCTGTTGAGAAACACAATATTTTTCATATGTGGAATTGTCTCAAATTTAACCACAGGCGGCATATACATATCCAAAATGGCCTCCAAAAATAGATTTTGTATCAGCCCTAAGCAACTACATGTATAATTAATAACATGTTAATGTGGTAATGAGAGGGCGGGGGGGGGGGGCGGGGGCGGGGTCTCAACATATCAGCTTGCAGTATACAAGCAGCAATACATGTCCAATACAAATCATATTCCCTGTATGCCCCAGTATTTCCAGGTATTTCTCGCCGTCCCGGGAAATTGCCAAAAGTATGATCGGGATTTCCAGCTTTGTGGAGAAGGATGGTTTCTTTAGGAATATGATGTTTTCTGCCTGTAAATACCTTGTGCCGAAATGTTGGAAGAGTGGGTTCTTGGTTACAGGAGTATTGTTTAGGATTAGGAAGCATTGCCCAACCTAATATTTATTACGTCCATCTATATTTCATAAACATGTACAGTGTAGTGATTTTATTTATTAAGGGTAGGAATTGGCTCGAAGACCTTCCAAACCCCGGTATTTGAACACAAAAGGTGTAAATTAAGAGTTTTAGATGGACGTTGAATTTCTTAACTAAATCCCAGCAACATTACATAAGAGTCAATGCCGTGTTGGCATCCTTTATCTGTCATGCTGTCGACCCAACTGGCCAGTGGTCAGCACGACATGGCAGTAAGCATAGCTCATAGTTGTCGTACATGCCCGTTACAGAACCAGTGAGACCGGTGGACTGGTCTGGAGATGACAAAACTAGAGAGGCAGGCTCAACAGGCTCAGCATGCAGGATGTCGGCAGCCGAGTAAGTATAATACAACTAACATAATTATAAAAACCACGCCTTAACAGAGATTGTCAAACTCGCAGTGAGTGACCCGGCATGCGGTGTATGGCCGGACGATACCGGAAAGGTGTTCTGTTCCGCCTGATTACCGATATAATCGTCACATAGTATGACATGGGTTGCACCGTGGTCGCCATTTGTTTACACTGTCCTGTGCCACCCTGGATTTTACTTTCGCCGCCGACTTGGAACCATGTCTGTATCAAAAAATATCTCCAAACAGGATCCAACACATTTAATTCAATCTGCAGTCGCCCTCGACATTTTAGACAAACACCATAAATATACACTGCAGATCTTCACTGACGCTCCTAAAGATCCTAACGCTAATCTAGTTTCAGCAGTATTTTCGACCCTTTCAAAATTAATAAGACCTTTAGGATAACGAACAGGACTGCAATTTGAACTGCTGCACTCGGAATCATCGAAATAATGAGCCGCGTGATTGAACATGATTCACTATATTCAGTTATTTTACCAACTACTTAGTGGTTTTCAAGCTATTAACAATTATAACTATGTAACATATATGGGAACATCGCCTCGTTACTGTATCCTATACGGCACATGTAGTGGCCACCTCGGCCAGCTTTGTGTGTTCAAGTCAACAGCGAATTTCATATCCTGGACCATATAGAATACAGTAGCGAGGCACTGTTCACATATAAGTTATACAAACATGTATATCCATTACATTTAGGAAGCAATTATGTATATATCATATGATGATCAGGTATTTAACTTGTCCTTAATGTTAGTTAATTCGTAGTTATTATTTACGTCATATTCTAGTACATTTATTTGTATATTGTATGTGCACAATCATCATGTCTTTAATGTAAATATATAATATAGTGAGGGATACACGGTAGGCTGGCATTGGTCAAATGTGTTCCCTCGTTAAATAATGTATATTAGATTAATACAAATCCGAAATATCACTGAATGAGTTCATAAACACGACATAATCACGTTTCTTATGAAATCCATAGACTCGTTTAATAAATACCATACTAAATAATCACCCATCTTAGATCCTCTATACAACTGGTTAACGTTACAGCACGGCCCTCGGCTCGAACGATTCAAATAATTACGAGAGAGCGCAGATCACGGCTCTCACACAGAGGATCAGTCTTATTCACGTAGGGGAAAACCCGGCGCCCCCCTAAAATTCAGCGAGTAAAGATGTGTTTGCTTTAAAATGCACCAGAACGCAGCAAAATGGGGTGTAGATATATAGATATAAAAAATATTCCGGATGGCATACCGCCGGACCCACCTAGCAGTCTCCCGAGCTCCTCTCGGTCGACGAACAAACGGTGCTAGTTAGAAAATATACTAAAATGCTTCAATTAAGAAGTCCTGCCCCCTCCACCTCCCCTAACCTGAAATCTTGGATCGGCCCCTGGTGGAAACCACATGTATGGTGGTCGACGGGCCAATTACCACACAACTCAATGGACATATTGATTGTATGTGTTGTCTTTTTGGTCTGGTGGCGGTTATTCCTCACAGGTAAGTTGACAGTTTTTAATATGGACTGTCTAATTCCTGAAGTTAGGGTGTACATTATTGTCTAATTCCAGACGGTGGGACCAGCGTTTTACCACAGAAACACACGACATTGTGGCCATATGTGTAGGCATCAAATATCCCCGGCCGATCTATTGTCGTGCAGTCTAAGTCTCGCCTGTGTTGTCATATAATCCTCCGTGAGTGCATCCAGTCCACATGGACCTCATTTCGAGCATGCATGTACGCTGTATACCGTACTAACTTTATATATTTTGACATCATTTGTTTTGGAAAATATGGTTTTCCAGAACAAATTGTATTACAAAAACCCAGTAAAACCAAACTAACCTTAATTATTAGGACACTTTGTATTGTTGAAATGTGTTTTCCAGCATAAATGGTTACGGCGGTAATCATCATAAGCATGTCCCGTGCTTGTAACCCCGCCTGAACTCAGACTCGAACTTTCTGAGTATTTGAAAACATGTTTTGCTTGGCGGAGGCTGATCATAACAGTCAAATCAATGTTGCTGATGTCCAGCATGAGAACTGAGAACATTTAAGGTTACGAGGGAATGTTATACATATATCCAATCACATGTATGAAGCAATTGTGTTCGAATCATATGATGATCAGGGGTCCTATCGACCCTTAAGGCTGGGCACATGACATGTAGTACCGTCTAAACACGTACTCTGCATGCATACTCTAATTCAGACAGTTCAGTTTGCCTAGAATAAGAGCTGATTGCGAGCATGAAAACCCGAGTACAACTCGGGAAATTGTATACTCCTGGGGAGCGTTTAACTAAACTTTGTACGACTAAAATGTTCGTCAGTGTAAATTTATGATAGTATGTAAATTTCACATTAACAATGTTGTCTTTTAATTTATTATTGGATTTCCATTTATTGAGCATAGGCTGCATATGCATCAATTGTATAACATTCCCTTGTAAATCCATCAATTGAAATTTCCGAACGATCCTAAATATGCACTTACCAACATTTTATTCGTACACAGTTAAGCGAAACGTGCCCTTCATCCCAGCTTAACCCTTTCAACACAATATACCACAAAGGCAATATGAGCAAACAGTGTAGATCCGGATGAGCTGGCTCATAATGAGCCGTCTCCCATGAATCTAAAGCATTTGTCAGTAGTGTTCAATTCTAAAGGAAAGGCCAATGCTGGATATTTCTAGGTGAACTGGTTAATTCCCCTATATACTACTATATGGTTGTGACACAGGTGGAAGACTCGGATCTGTGACACAAAACAAATACCCAGTACAAAAAGAAACCATCACCCCACCACTTGGTCTCATTATAGAATATAGTACTGTACGATACCAAGTGGTGTTTTTTTTTGTAATGGGCATTGTTTTGTGTCACAGGCCCGAGTCTTCCACCTGTCGGATGTGACTGGAGGACTGTGGCTTATGGAATTGGCCATCAGTGTAGCTCTTTATCAACTAGCACCCTAATGTAGCCTGATAACGATTTAGACGAATGACACATGTGTCTGTGACTGGAGGGATGGGGCTTATGCCATTTGTTGATATTCGCACTTCTGTATGTATGACTGCCTTGATATAATACATGTAATAATAATAATAATAATAATAAAAAACAACAACAAAATGTCCTCAAGTGAACTTGACCGTGGGTCGTTGAACGTGGGTTATACTGACAGCCTTCATAATTAAAAAAAATCAAAAAGAAAAAAAATCAACATTATTGCCTTACAAATTTGCCTTACAAACAAGTTGAAATAAGTCCTCGGTGACATTGACGTACGCACGTACATGGACTAACGCTATATCCCTTCTTGCGGATAAACAGGTAGATTTATTTGTGAAAATAAAACATTCCTAGTCACAAATTGTAACGAAAATGTTACAATAGGTTTGTTCTGCATCTCCCCACATAAAACTATCTTCCGTGGTCCGTGGCCTATTCTGTTTAATAGTTTGCATTATTAGTCAATTGAAACTATTTTATGTAAGTTTTAGCAAATAAAGTTCTAAACGCACATTTTGTTTCCAATTTGAAAGTATGCACATTTTTGTACCAAATTAAATTATTTTATTAGCTGGACAAAACGAAATACTGTTCTTCAACAACTGGTTTTCAATTTTAAATCAAAAGATATATTGTTTACACAAACATAACATAAACGTGTGAATGTTTCATGAACATCTGACAGCCATTACACATAACAACATCCTTTATGGCAGTAAATGTGTTCCTATGCTCAATACTTATAGCAAGTTATTATTATAGTTCACTCATTGAATGTTTAAGACACAATCTATTTAACATTCAATATGTGAACTATAACTATTACATATCGAGGGTTCAGCGCAATACGGTCGTAACTCACTTTTAGTGAAATGTTCAGGAGACCCGCAAATATTTTTAAAAATAAGAATTACACGCAGTTATGTACTATTTTCACTTATATTCTGTAATAACAGACATGAAAAATAAATCATCATATGAAACGAAAATTCAATTATTTAAAAAAGTGATATTAGCAAATATTTGAGTTACGAACGTATTGCGCTGAAAATAACAGCCAACATGCTGAAATAGTTCAGCGCAATACGGTCGTAACTTTTAAAAATCTGTTGTAAAACTTGATATTTTGATTTCAGCTTCAGCAATTTACTTGTAATTAATGAAAATATCTTTAATGTATTTTCTTTTCTGAGCATAACATGTTATTATCATCAAGGTCATGACCTTGACCTTCAGTGGCTAACTTCTTTAGCTCATTAAAGCATGTGTCGTGTGAATTTAATGTTTTTTCACTAATATCAGTACATACACAGATGCAACTAGTACTGCTTATTTATGCACTGCAGATTTTCACTTTACACAATTACATTATCATTAGGGTCATGACCCTGACCTAAATTTACATCTTTAAATGTCATCAAGATATGATAAAACATAATTGATAATGGGCCGTTTTGTTATAATCTTGAAACAGTTTATTGAAATCCAAAGTATTTTTTTATTTCAACTTGAAATTACTGACAAACTATTTTAATAATATTGAGCCAATCTGGAGGTTAATAGACACCCATCATCAGTGATAATATATACATTTATTAAAGGTACGGTGTCTCAAATGATGTTTCAGATAGTCAATATGTTGTTTTTCGTGTGATGTACTACTCATAACGTTTACCAATCACACCATATAAATAGGGTTCTTTGTCTTGCCGTGATAAAAATGTATACCAAATTTGTTTACGATCGGTGAAGTAGAACTTGAGTTATCGCGTGGACAAGGATACAGAGTGCCAAAAATAAAAATGGCCGCCAAGGGGAGATAAGTCATAGAAAACCTTTCAAAATCAATAGGCTTCTTCATCTTGCCGTGATAAACATGTACCGAATTTGATTAAAATCCGTCAAGTATTGCGTGGACAAGCTATGCCCGCCCGCCCGGCCGCCCGCACAAGATGAATACATAATACGTCCCGTTTTTTTCAAACCGGCGTATACAAATTGCAAATTAGTTTTGGAAAAATACAATTTTAACTAAATTTACGTCAGAAATTATTTGGCTTTTTTGCCTTAACTCCTAATAATTTCAAATTACACATCTATGTTCCACATAACCATGTTTAGCCTTGAATATTGGAATGAAATTATATAATCATTTTTACATAATAATTAATTGTGTATTGAAGATATATGTCCATGATTTCTGTCACTAGAAATTATAGATTAGTATAAAGTGTCTAATAAGACAATGTAAGCAGTAAATTATATGAAAACACGGATTGAGTTAGACATGGACATCTACACTAATTATGAAACATAAACAAATAAATTGACTGTTTCAATAATGTTTAAGTGACTTAATTAATCCATGAATGTCTGATCTCTACAAGAAAATATTTATTAGAAAATATGACAATAATATTGTACAGAGTGGCCTGCGGTTCTCTTACCAGGCGAATTGCAATTCCTGGAGCGCAGGATTGCAATTCGCGTTCCCATTAATTGCAATTGGACCGCAATCGGACTGCAATCATGTGACTGCGGTCCAAAGAGTTGGTTGCGGAATTGCAATACTTATAGCGCAGTTAGCGCAGCGCTCCGCTTTTAATTGCAGTTTACGCTCCTTTTTTTCTTTAAACTGCGAAAGAATGACCGCTTTACGCTGCGCTCTGCGGTCAAACCAGCGGACCGCTCTGCTTGACCAATGCGGAAATAAAATCGAAATAGTTGGCAAACGTATCCGTGTTCCAATCCAAAATGTTATCCCATCTATTTCATTCAAAGTGACTAGGAAGTCAGTGGTATTGGTGATCTGTTTTTTTTGGTGCGCAAATATAAATCGGCGGGTTATTGCGAGACAAACAGTGAAATATTGACTTTGACAATATCTTGGACAAAAAAAAATGTTGTCACTGCCGAATATCAAGAACACATTAATAGACACCACCATACTCACAATATATTTATTTTCATATAAAATAAAATTATAATGTGTGGTCTACGGTATAATATTGCAAAACTGAGCATCAATTTTGCGTTTTGTTTACTTGTTCGTCGGTATCAAATTACGTTTTCCTATTCTGTTAACATTATTTCGACGCGATCCTATAGTCGACATGACAATTTCTGAGATCAACACAACTTTTCATAATGTCTTTCAATTTCAAGCTGCAAGGAGACTGTGAATTGCATATTAACCATAATAACATGGTGAACATATTGATAATAATTTAAACAAAAAAGCATATTTTAATTTTCGAAACCTGATCATAAAAAATAAAAAAATAAAATATTTTGGAATTAGATTTCTATTACTGCAAACGTTCTGTTCTGGCTGTTGATTTCTATTGGCCCGAATCAAATTTTGTGAAGATAATATTTATTCCGGTGATAGCCATTTCTTTAAAATAAAATGGTTTACTTGTGTCACAAAGTGAGAAAGATAAATAACGGCCCGGAATCGAACCAGGAACCTCATGTTTACCGTACCATGCCCATGGCTCTACCGAGCAAGCTAACAAGGCACAGATCATACACACTTCATCCCCATAGTCAGTTGCGTAATGTGACATTCTTCTCCGCCAAATTGAAATTCGTCCTCGAATTCCATGCTTAATTTATTTATCAGTCGCGGTTCTTCGTTGGGCAACAATTGTTACTGGGCAGAAATATGTCCACCCAGAATTCCATATTTGTGGAACATTTCTTCATCAGTCCCGATTCCACGTTGGGAGTAGTTGCGGCAAGTAACTGCAGAATTCTCAATTATCGTCCGTACCCAGAATTACGGTGCTCCATAGGTTTTTCCTGCAGAGTTACCGAATTGGATCTTATTCGCGCTTTAGCTGTTAATTGTGACATATTTTTCTATACTTATTACACAGAAATGAATAAGTGTAATACTGACATTTCTTTCAATTGAAAAATACAGAAAATATGTCGCAATTAACAGTTGAAGTCCAAATCAGATGTGATTTGGTACTTTGCAGGGGAAACCTACGGAGAACATCATAACTCTCGGTACGGACGATGCGGGAGTATTCTGCAGAGTTACTTCCCGCAACTACGTTGGGCGCTAAATGTCACAGGGTGAGAAAGATGCGCACCAGCCCGGAACCGAACCGGGGATCTCTGGTTTACCACACCATCGCTCTACCTATTGAGCAAACCGGGCACAAATACACACTTATTCACCATAGTGTTCACTTCATTCAACCAAAAATTCACAAGCTAGAAGTTATGCCAAATTATTACAGTCAACGTCACAGATTATGCTCTTGGCGACATTAGCGGACACAAATTTGTCCATCAATTTGGTCAAATAAACAACGGAATCTAACAGATAACACTACGACGGCGCATGGAAACATCATTATTCTGGTACTTGGAATCAAACTAGTGGATATTAATATCAATATGTGAGGCGCTGACAGAACCTTTAACATTTTTTATTACGATAGCAGCTACAGGGATTGTTGGACGCATTTATTTAGAGAAACGAGAGATTACAACCCGCATTGGATAATATACTAAGTGATATTTTGTTCTAACGTACACCAACATAGAGGATTAAATTTGCGACAATGTTGGATTCTGGATTTTGTGGACAGGTGACAGAAATCGGATCTGGATAAGAACCGACAGACGTGATTCTGAATATGCGTGCTTGGTCTGTGATTATTCTTCCAGATCATGTCATGCATGTTTTATTTCACGTCATGTCAAAGCAGCACTATTGAACATAATGAATAACTTTAATATTCTACACCAGAATTAAAGTTCATTCATCGTCTGATGTGTAACTGATGAATTAAGGTAAGTTACTTGCATATGACAACTTTTGCCTCACTAATTTTTATGCCGCACCACGATAGTGGAGGGGGCATTTAGTGTTACCCTTGTCCGTTCTTCCGTCCGTCACCAACCTAGTAACTTGTAAAACTTTTAAACCGTAATAGCTACAGACCTGAAACTTGGTACATGTATGTTTTCAAGTTAGAATTTTCCAATTTTGGCTTGTAGCTCGTAAAACTTTTAAACCCTAATAGCTACACACCTGAAACTTGGTATGTGGCTTCCTTATGATGAGTAGATTTGCAAAGTTTATTTTGATTCGACCCCCGAGTCATGGATTATCTCCCCCTTTTTTAATTAGAATTTGAAAATTTTGCCTTGTAACTCGTAAAACTTTTGTAATAGGTACATCACTGAAATTTGATATGTAGCTTCCTTATGATGAGTAGATGCGGACAGTTTATTTAGATTTTTGATTTGAACCCCGTGTCATGGATTATCTCTCCCTTTTGGACACTGGAATTTTGCCTTGTTTACTATCAAAGCGATATGTGTGGTATCCGTGTTCTATGAACATATTTTCTAGTTTAGTTATCTCCCTTTGTTTTTTCGCGCACTGATTTGTCCGGAGCATAACGTGAACACCCTTTGCAATATTGTTTATGAAACTTAACACATGCATAGGTCTCACGGGACAGTGCGGAGCTAGCGTTAAAGGTACATGCCCACTCAGCAGGCATACAATGTTCTTTATGTCAGAGACATCATCGGAGACATTTTCTTGCCAGATAAACAATCATTTACCATTACCCACGTATTGTGTGGCATTATTATACATTTTATATCAGAAGAAAATTTCCACATTGATGTCAGGGACGATAACCGTGTTTCCTTAAAATGTTAACGGACATTACTATTTATTCTCTGTATTTATTTTTTGATGTGCAATGATCATACTTTGTTATCTGTCAATTTATTTTCAGTTGATGCATTTAATTAGTATAAATCATTATAAAATATCATGCCTCATTTGCACATGAAAATACCGATACCACCGCGCGTCACTATCAGTAAAATAAATATTACCAACTGATTATATCTGTATAGCGGGCACTCGTAATGTTTATAACTAGTGGAATAGTGACAATTATACACTTATTTAATTCCCATAAAGAGCCTGTTTAGCCTACTGTGTGGGCATGCACCTTTACAAATGGGTTGGACAATTTTTGTCGCGACCGCCTGCGGACAGTGCGATATAGTCTGCGCATTGACGTCCATCCGTAGTTTTTTTGCCGAGCCTGCTTGCGGAAAGCAAGACTTAGTGATCACAATGACGTCCGTGCGTCAGTCCGTGCGTCAGTCCGTCCGAAATCGGTGTATGTTTTTAAATACCATATCCTAAGTCACATTGACTTGAAACATCAAATGCTTATTAGTCATCATCCATATATTCATTCTGTGTCCCACTCATGCGGCCCCTGTGCCCCAAGGTCAAGGTCAAATGACTTTGAAATTTGTGTTAACGTTTTTGCATACCTTATATCTCCACAAAACTTACTCAGATGTGCTTCAAACTTCAGATAATTCTTTATTATCAATCATATTTTCATATTGTAGCCCAAGCATTCGACCCACATGCCCAAGATCAAGGTCAAATTACTTTCAAATTTGCATTAAACCTTTTACATACCTTTATTCAAACTTCAAATAAATATATTCCGAGACCATCAAATGCCTCGGTGGGCTCGACATGCGGGCCATGGCCATCTGGTTTTTTGCTCAGTTAGAGCTTATGTTGTCACCCCGGCGTCGGCGTTGGCGTCACCGTCACGCCTTGGTTACGGTTTTTAGTCAAGCTTGTATATGCAATACTACTGGCCCTACACCCACCATACTTGGACAACTTCATCTCCTAGTGATGTACATCAATAACCCCTGATCTATACTTGACCTTGACCTACATTTCCTCTTGAATTGTTAATTCCCCTTGGTTAAGGTTTTTAGTCAACCTTGGTTAAGGTTTTTAGTCAAGCTTGTACATGGAATACTATTGTGCATACTTACACCATACTTGGACAACCTTTTCTCATAGGGATGTGCTACAATAACCCCTGATCTATATTTGACATTGACCTACATTTCCTCTTGAATTACTTAGTTAATTCCCCTTGGTTAAGGTTTTTAGTCAAGCTTGTAGATGCAATACTCATGGCCCTACACCAACCATACTTGGAAAACTTCATCTCCTAGTGATGTACGTCAATAACCCCTGACCTATATCGGACATTGACCTACATTTAACCTTGAATTACTTACTTAATTTCCCATGGTTAAGGTTTTTCGTCAACCTTGGTTAAGGTTTTTCTGCAGGCCGCGGCCACCTTGTTTGTCAAGCTATGTGTACATCGACAACCCTCGTAGTCGAGCTATGCTGTTCTCCTACAGCTCTTGTTATTTACCGTAGGTTAAAGTTTTTAAAAACACTATATATCTCAGAAACAGCTTCGCCAATTCACTCGAAGCTTCACATGTGTGTTTATCATCATCCATATTTTCATTCTATGATCAACCCCTGCAACCCTTGTGCCCAATATCAAGGTCAAATTACTTTGAAATTTACCTCAAAGTTTTTAACATACCTGCATGTGGACAGTGCGATATAGTTGTCACATTGGCCTACATACGTACGTACATCCATATGTAGGTCACTTCGTGCGTCCGGTTAAAGTTTTTTGATTTAAGGTTAAAGTTTTAAAGGTACATGCCCACTCAGTAGGCACAAACTGTTCTTTATAGCAATTAATAAGTGTATAATTGTGTCACTATTCCACCAGTTCTAAAAATTACGTGTGCCCGCTATCAATATATAATAATTTAGTAATATTTATTTTACTGATAATGACTAGCGGTGGTATCAAGCTATTTTCATATTCAAATGACGTATGATATTTTTTAATTATTTATGCTAATTAAAGGTACATACAAATGTACCCACTCAGTAGGCACAACAATTAAAGTTATGTGTATTCTCAGTTATTTGTAGGAATTAAATAAGTGTATAATTTTGTCACTATTCCACCAGTTCTAAACATTACGAGTGCCCGTTATATGGATATAATCATTTAGTAATGTTTATTTCACTGATAGTGACACGCGGTGATATCAGCCTATTTTCATAGGCAAATGGGGCATGATATTTTGTAATTACTTATACTAATTAAATGTGATCCCCTGAAAAAATAATGGTTTCGACAGATTATAAAGTATGATCATTGCACATCAAAAAATAAATAGTAATGTCTTGGTAACATTTTAAGGAAACACGGTTGTCGCCCCTGATAGCAGTGTGGAAATTTACGTCTGATTTAAAATGTATAATAATGCCAATAAATATGTGTATTAATCATGAATTAATGTTTATTTTGCCCGAAATTGTCTCAGATGATGTCTCTGATATAATGATATAAAGAACATTTTGTGCCTACTGAGTGGGCATGTACCTTTAATAACACTATATCTCTGAAACCGCTTCACCAATTCACTCGAAACTTCACATACTGTGTATTTGTCACCCACATTTTCATTATTATTTATATGTGCCCAATGTCACGGTCAAATTACGTTGAAATTTCCCTTAAAGTTTTTGTTGGGCCCGCTTGCAGACAGAGCGATATAGTTGGCACATTGGTGTGCATTCAGGATAAAGTTTTTGATTAAAGCAGTTTTCTTAGTTAAAGTGTTTGGGTATACTATCAAAGCCTCGGCGGGTGCGGCATGTTTTTACGTCAACAGGCTATAGCTTTGTTGCAATAAAAAAAATGTTTGTACTATCAAATGCCTCGGTGGGCACGACATGCAGGCCATGGCCATCTAGTTATTATGGCAAGCGATTTGATCAGTCGGCCATCGCACCATGATTAGCTTAGCACTTGATTAGTAGGCCATCGCACCAGGACTAGCTTAGAACTTGATCAGTCGGCCATCGCACCGGGACTAGCTTAGCACTTGATCAGTCGGCCATCGCTCCAGGACTAGATTATAACTTGATCAGTCGGCCATCGCACTAGGACTAGTTTAGTACTTGATCAGTCGGCTATCGCTCCAAGACTAGTTTAGAACTTGATCAGTCGGCCATCGCACCAGGACTAGTTTAGAACTTGATGAGTCGACCATCTCACCAGGACTAGTATAGCATTTGATCAGTCGGCCAGCGCACCAGGACTAGTTTAGAACTTGATCAGTCGGCCATCGCTCCGGGACTAGTTTAGCCCTTGATCAGTCGGCCATCGCACCAGGACTAGTATAGCACTCGATCAGTCGGCCATCGCACCAGGACTAGTTAGAACTTGATCAGTCGGCCATCGCACCAGGAATAGTTTAGAACTTGATCAGTCGGCCATCGCACCAGGACTAGTTTAGAACTTGATGAGTCGACCATCTCACCAGGACTAGTATAGCATTTGATCAGTCGGCCAGCGCACCAGGAATAGTTTAGAACTTGATCAGTCGGCCATCGCACCTGGACTAGTTTAGCCCTTGATCAGCCGGCCATTGCACCAGGACAAGCATCACACTCGATCAGTCGGCCATCGCATCAGGACTAGTTTAGAACTTGATCAGTTGGCCATCTCTCCAGGAGTAGTTTAGAACTTGATCAGTCGACCATCTCACCAGGACTAGTATAGCATTTGATCAGTCGGCCATCGCACCAGGAATAGTTTAAAATTTGATCAGTCGACCATCGAACCAGGAATAGTTTAGCCCTTGATCTGTCGGCCATCGCACCTGGACTAGTTTAGCCCTTGATCAGCAGGCCATTGCACCAGGACAAGCGTCACTCTCGATCAGTCGGCCATCGCATCAGGACTAGTTCAGAACTTGATCAGTCGGCCATCGTACCAGGACTAGTTTAGAACTTGATCAGTCGACCATCTCACCAGGACTAGTATAGCATTTGATCAGTCGGCCATCGCACCAGGAATAGTTTAAAATTTGATCAGTCGACCATCGCACCAGGAATAGTTTAGCCCTTGATCTGTCGGCCATCGCACCTGGACTAGTTTAGCCCTTGATCAGTCGGCCATCGCACCAGGACAAGTATAGCACTCGATCAATCGGCCATCGCATCAGGACTAGTTTAGAACTTGATCAGTCGGCCATCTCTCCAGGACTAGTTTAGAACTTGATCAGTCGGCCATTGCTCCAGGACTAGTTTATAACATGATCAGTCGGCCATCGCACCAGGACTAGTTTAGCACTTGATCAGTCGACCATCTCACCATGACTAGTATATAACTTGATCAGTAGGCCATCGCTCCAGGACTAGTTTAGCCCTTGATCAGTCGGCCATCGCACCATGACTAGTTTAGCCCTTGATCAGTCGGCAATCGCACCAGGACTAGTGTAGCCCTTGATCAGTCGGCCATCACACAACGAGTAGTATAGAACTTGATCAGTCTGCCATCGCACCATAACTAGTATAGCGCTTGATTAGTCGCCCATTGCACCATGCCCAGTATAACACTTGATCAGTTGGCCATCTCACCATGCCCAGTATAGCACGTGATCAGTCGGCCATGCCGAGTATAGCACTTGATCAGTCGGCCATCGCACCAGGACTAGTAGAGCACTTCATAAGTCTGCCATCGCACCATAATTAGCATAGCGCTTGATCACTCGCCCATTGCACCATGCCCAGTATAGCACTTGATCAGTTGGCCATCTCACCATGCCCAGTATAGCACGTGATCAATCGGCCATGCCGACTATAGAACATGATCAGTCGGCCATCACACCAGGAATAATTTAGCCCTTGATCAGTCGGCCATCGCACCAGGAATAGTAGCCCTTGATCAGTCGGCCATCACACCATGACTAGTATAGCACTCGATCAGTCGGCCATCACACCAGGACTAGTTTATAACTTGATCAGTCGGCCATCGCACGAGGACTAGTTTAGAACTTGATCAGTCGACAATCGCACCAGGAATAGTTTAGCCCTTGATCAGTCGGCCATCGCACAGAGACTAGTTTAGCCCTTGATCAGTCGGCCATCGCACCAGGACTAGCATAGCTGTCTATCAGTCGGCCATCGCACCATGACTAGCTTAGAACTTGATCAGTCGGTCATCGCACCACGACTAGTTTAGAACTTGATCAGTCGGCCATCGCACCAGGACTAGTTTAGCACTTGATCAGTCGGCCATCGCACCAGGACTAGTATAGCACTCGATCAGTCGGCCATCACACCATGACTAGTTTAGAACTTGATCAGTCGGCCATCGCACCACGACTAGTTTAGAACTTGATCAGTCGGCCATCGCACCAAGACTAGTATTGCACTTGATCAGTAGGCCATTGCACCAGTACTAGTATAGCACTCGATCAGTCGGCCATCGCACCATGACTAGTTTAGAACTTGATCAGTCGGCCATCGCACCAGGACTAGTTTAGCACTTGATCAGTCGGCCACGTCATCCTGCGTTACAGACAGAAGTGGTGGTCGGGGGTGGTGTTCGGGGGGGGGGGGGTAGTTTAGTCATAGACAAAAACTGGTGGTGGTGGTGATACACATTGTTCCAACTGTGGGATATAGACCGGAACTTTTAGGACGCCAAATGTAGATGGCTGGTGTGTGTGGAGGATCATTGTTTTGTGTCCCCGGCGGTGGTGCGGAGTACAATGATGAATTACTGATGAATTACTGTATTGAACACACATGTATATGCACTGTGATATTGTACTTCACAATCCTCAGTTTTAAATTGTTTCTGTATGGTAAAACTGAAAATATATTCATTTTGAAAAACTTGAAATTGTGGCTGAAGATCGAAATGAAAACCGGATGTTTACATGCGAAATGAACCGGTGCATCGGTATATTTTAACCGCACGATGACCCCACTGTATATTCATACCATATCCGTACGGATATATCGTATATACGAACGGATATCGTACGTTTGTATAATATTCGTATAGTACGTTTGTATAATGTAAACAAACTGTACTATACGATGATACGGTACAAACATACCAATATTATATGATCATACGATATGCTCATTAAATATACCAATAATATACGATTACGATATGCATACGATATTAGAATATACAAATAGGTAAGGAGCAGAAAAGCGCTAATGTAGGTGTATATATACGCGTAACGCTATGTTTTTACCGCAAATAGCGAAAGAATGACCGCACAAACGGTATCGCGAAAGAATGACCGCACAAACTGAACCGCGAAAGAATGACCGCACAAACGGTATCGCGAAAGAATGACCGCAAAAACGGGAACGCGATTGGACCGCCATTAGACTGCAATTTCAGAGGGGACGAATTGCAATTCAAGGACCGCTGGATTGCAATTCTTGGTAAGAGAATCGCAGGCGGCAGTGCAGAGTGGCCTGTGGTTCTCTTACCAGGCGAATTGCAATTCCTGGAGCGCAGGATTGCAATTCGCGTTCCCATTAATTGCAATTGGACCGCAATCGGACTGCAATCATGTGACTGCGGTCCAAACAGTTGGTTGCGGAATTTAAATACTTATAGCGCAGTTACCGCTGCGTTCCGCTTTTAATTGCAATTTAAGCTCCTTTTTTCTTTAAACTGCGAAAGAATGACCGCTTTACGCTGCGCTCTGAGGTCAAACCAGCGGACTGCTCTGCTTGATCAATGCGGCAATAAAATCGAAATAGTTGACTTTTTCTGACGAAAAGATATATTTTCCTATCTGTATTAAACCATTTAAAATCCAATAAAATATACATAAATAGTAGTATTAGGTGTATATATTTCACATATTATTAACATTTTGTTTAACGTAATCAGGGATGTCCCGGACGAGTCTTTCCAAAGAATGACCGCAAAAACGGGACCGCGATTGGACCGCAATTAGACTGCAATTTCAGAGGGGAAGAATTGCAATTCAAGGACCGCTGGATTGCAATTCTTGGTAAGAGAATCGCAGGCGGGAGTGTATACTCATCACACGAGCTTCTAAAACCTTGGCAGGGAACTCTCAGTGCAGCTATAGCCAGTAAAATCACACCTACCGGTGACACAATTGGGTGTTTTTTTGTTGTTGTTTATTTTTTACTTACCGTGTGACAGTCTCCTCCAATTGAATTGGAAGTATCTATTATAAGATACACACACTAACATAATACTGCCTGAGATTAGAAACAAGTCGCGGAATTGAATGTGACAATTTGAACAAAAATGTAACTAATACACATTTTCATAAATACGGTACTTAGGACTTCCGGACTAAGCATAATCCTTTCAGATTGCATTTAAGATTATACAAATAATGTTTAAATCTACTTTCCTGACCATGAGGTCAACTTCATTTTCAAGTATATACAGTGCCACTTATTTCTCTCTGTATTTGCAATTTATATTGAACTGTTAAATAAAAAAAACAAAAACAAAAACCAAAAAAAATAAAAAATTATTTGTCTTTGTCAGTGAAACATTTTTTAATTTTATAAGTATTTTTAAATGCTACAGCTATATGCAGCATAATAATTTTTAGCAATAAATATTGAAATTAATTTATATTACATGTGCTCATGGCGTCATTTTTATTAATTTAAAATACAATGGAAAATGCCAAGAAAATATAAATGGAAATTTGTTTTCGACCGTATTGCGCTGAACTTATTTTGTCAGTTAAACATTATTTTCAATGTCATATTTTTTAATTAAAAAAATGTCAATTTTAAATGTAATATTATTTTCTGACAAACTACAACTTGATCATTATCTATATATCAAAATATCATTGCGGAGCTGCAACAATATTGTATAAAATGCAGCACAAAACTTTTGTACATATAACTGGCGTTACGACTGTATTGCGCTGAAATTGTTTTTACATCCCGAGATTATATTTTTACTCCAAACTTGCAATTGTTTTTAAACGTTAATTTTTTTTCAAATACCGGCACCTACGACAACAATACATGGAATACATCCCTTATCCTCCAGTTGTCGATAACTACTTATTTGGTAACGAACGACTAAGCTTTGAAGAGAACAAACACATATTCACTCAGGTCCAAACATACTTGCTCGCCACAAAACGATTCTCTTGACGTAACTATTGTGCATGTATGTGTGTTTATGGCTATAGTTGCGTGCACATGTATATGCGCGTATACACATGGATACATGTGTATGCATGCATGTGTATGCATGTGTATGTATGCATGTACATATAACCTATGCGCCACAATTAGATAACACATCGACCACAATTAATGCATAATTATCCTCACTTGTCTCATTTCATACATGTTCCTCATTTCTATTGCTCATAATACATTTAATTGTATGTTTACCCTAATCATCAAATTGCCTACCACATCTAACATCCAATTTTACTATTATTTTCTCCATCTAAATTGCTTGGCCCATAAATGATACTATTTGTGTTAGTTGACCGTTAAGCACCATTGGCATTACGGGACGGTTGAAAATAGCCAAAATTGACTGCTCTTCTGAGGGCTGCGGGTGACTTATCAAAATCACCGCCTTTCAGAATCAGTTAAAGGTAAATGCCCACTCAATGCACACAATGTTCTTTATTGGAATTAAATAAGTGTATAATTGTGTCACTATTTCATCAGTTCTATGTATTACGAGTGCCCGCTATACAGATATAAATAATAATTTAGTAATATTTATTTTACTGATAGTGATGCGTGGTGGTATCCGGCTATTTTCATATGTAAATCAGGCATGAATTTGTTTTAATTATTAATACTAATTAAATGCGTCACCTGAAAAATAATATTTTCGACACATTATAAAGTAATATCATTGCACATCAAAAAATAAATACAGAGAATAAATAGTAATGTCCTTTAGCATTTTAAGAAAACACGGTTATCGCCCCTGATATCGGTGTGGAAATTTATATCATATATAAAATGCATAAACATGCCAATCAATACGTGGTGTAATTGCGAATGAATGTTTATGTTGCCAGAAAATGTCTCAGATGATGTTTCCCCGAAAATGATTCCAAAGTGGGTCCATAACCACCTAAAAGTACTTTTAATTCTGACGCGAAACTGTACCGGCGAGACAGCATAGTATGCGCCATTATGCAAGATTTCAAAATCAACTGCAGTTAACATTCAGTATCGTAGAATTATGAAATACTGTAAAAATACACATACACCTCCCAAAGTCAAGAAATATTCATAAACCTATTTTTCTAGACACACTGGTGTAACTTGCAGGGTCAGTAGTGAAGTAAATAGAAAATCGTCCACCTCTTTTTTAAAGCTAGCCGCCCACTGTCCCGTGAGACCATTACATTCCTTTCTTGCCTCTACGCGTTGTTTTTGTGCGTGTTGTGTGGTGCGATCCCGGGACGAGGGTTTCGTAGTTACACTCGGTTAAAGACATGACTGTTCGCATGTGTTTCAGAACATTCAGTATTTGTTTTCATATATTAATTTAAATGCAAAACATGTAATGCATATCAATTCACGTTCTCACCCGCTTGTATACGAATAGTAGGTACCGGGTCCAAGTAACCATTCAGAGTTTAGTTAACTTTTTAACGAAGTATGTTTTCATATTACCAGTGCGAAACTTAAATGGATACTTTCGACACGGCTTCAGCCATCAGTCATACGGTGTTGAGCTTGCCTATGTCTTCACATTCTCTTATAAATACCAATGTTGCGCACCATGATGAAGCGGTTTGCGATTTAGCTCAGTCCCTTCTGATCGCTACTGTCCAGCGTAGGTGTGACGTCTGAACACCACATGCGCTTCCATCATGGTGTGACGCATTCATTTTGATATAGTATTCTTTACATATTGTGTTTGGTTTGTTCAAACAATGTTACCATATTTCACCAATGTGTTCCTTAGCCATGTTGTAAAACTGATCTTCTCCAGGAGAAGAATTCACATAGCTGTAAAAGCTTGTTTTCTAATTATCTTTTCAATTGTATTTATATATATCTTACTTGGCATAACTTGAAATAAATATTGTTTAAGCTAAGTGCGTCGCATGAAAAAATAATATTTTCGACAGATTATAAAGTATGATCATTGTACATCAAAACATAAATACAGATAATAAGTTGTAATGTCCATTGACATTTTCAGGAAACATGGTTATCCCTGATATCAGTGTGGAACATTTTTGCCTACTGAGTGAACATGTACCTTTAACGCCGGTGCAGTGTGCAGGTCCAGTGACTATTTTCTGAGGGAAAATACTACTGGAAAATCCCAGATAACATACATTTACTCCATTTTTAGCATGGGTTTAATGTCCTGTGTTAGAGCATTGGACTTTAAATCCTCAGGTAGCGAAGGGCCATGGCCAATAGGGATATGGCATTGGACTTCAATATTAGAGGTAACCGTTGTGACTTCAATCCTCACCCTAGGTGTGCCAGATACTAAATTAATATACAGTTCCATGCCACTGGTCTGTCAGATGAGACTTAAACTGTGATTCAGTCTCTGTATGACCTTAGCTGTGACACTAAGGTCATTACAACTCAACTTTCAAATCCTGAGGTACTGGGTTTAATCCTCGCCCTTAACACTTTTTGCTTAGTTTTGATGTTTGTCACTGTAACATACAGCAGCGTATCTGCAGCAATACTGTATTTATATGATGTATAAGCATACAAATTATTTATATTACTATTTATTTATTAAGCATTAAACATACATACACATATGTTTTTAGCCATATCGTACTTGTCAAACATAATATGTGAAAACCGACTCTACCGCACATCAGAGTTGCAAAAATGTTACTTGCAATACCAACAAGAAAGTGACATTTCTCTAAACCGATCTCCATGGGGACCTCCCAGAGTTAGTTGTTGGACGTAACTCTGCAATGCTCCCATACCGTCCATCGTCGTAAGCGTCAACAATCTTTAACGTGCATGGACTCAAAATGTTACTAAGAGTATCCATCATATGCACTAGTGTGGGACAAGGATAGTCCACCCGAGTGTCAGAATATGTTGTCAGAAATGTGGCTGATAGGCTTTCTGACAACATAATAATTGTGATGTCAAGGATGGTATCCGTCATATGCATGAAGGTGGAATATCCGTGTCCAACACCAGTGCATATGGTGGACACTTTATCTCGCCCGTATATAGAACATATTTTCGACTCTCAAAATATGTATCTGGCCCAGGATATGAGTAAACACATTGTTGACGTCATCAACATTAAACGAGTTGATGAAACGACTTGATATGGCCGGTTGGTGAGCCGTCAGCTAGTTACGAGATACCTGGCGTCAATTGCCAACCTGGTTGATGCCTGGAATTTGTGATAGAAATTGGGTAGGAACTGTTGAGAGATTAGAGTGTCTCATTAGCCGGAAATAGTTGGCTCTTTAAATAGGGCGACACTGCAATAAACAAACGCTACAGTTGAGGCCCGATGACTTGGTCTAGTGTATATGTCCGAAAAGGCAACTTTACCTCCCTCATATGATAATGGTAACAACCGCAACCCGACCCCAAACATACGACAGGAATGCGACAGAAATTTCCGGGTACCCTTTATCTCTGCAACGGTAAATTGAATTGACTTCAAATTTCCTATACTTACTTATCATGATCCATGTTTTCATTCCATACCACATCCATGCGGTCTTCCTGTCCAATGTCAATGTCAAATTACTCTCTCTCTGTCTCTCTCTGGTGTGAATGCATGTTTTCAATCGCATTGGCATCCAGTCGCCTGACATTACTTAAATAATTACTCCCATTATTAAAATAGTCTCCATTTGCAATGCCCTGCCAAGACTAATTATAACTGGTATCGTTAAACGAAGCTAATCCCCTCTCTGGCAGCCTTACTACAGATATTCAAGTTCTCAGGGACCTTCACCTTGGGCGGTCGGATGTGGGTCGTATGTTAAACAAAGTACACATTGTGTACTAATATTATCAATATCGGTGAAGCGGTTCATGAGTTATTAACAAATGAAATGTGTTGCTAACGTACGTACGCACGTACGTGAGTACATGGAGTAACGCTATATCTCCTCTTGAGTATCTAGTGGGGCGGATAAAGGGCAATTATTGGCAAAGATGTTCCCCTTTTGGAGGAAAGAATGACTATTTGTATATAGTGGTTTTAAGGTATGATGAGTTCAAATAAATCGGGATACATTTGATCCGAGGTAGGTAACCTCCTCAAAATCCAAGATGGCCGCCATCCGTGTTTGGTAAATACAGAAATGGCAATAACTTGAGATAGAATGGAGATATACCGATTATTTCGATTTCTATACATATAATTGCATGTGTCTAGTTAATTGGTAGTGTCTAAAAGTATAATGTTGCTGGGCCACTGTAATTCAAGATGGCCGCCATATTTGTTCAATGAAAAACAATATTTTGTGACAATAAGTTATTTGATCACATTTTAGTATCGAAATGGCGTATAATATATTATGATACTGTTTATTTACATATAAATGGAATGTCTATCATCTTGGAATCAACATATTATTATTTAAGGCATGAAATGAGTGACTAAAATAAGAAATTGACACTGACTTAAGGTCATTCATCTTATAGTTTCAATTTAAATCAGTATGTATATAGGGGTTTTACGGCTTATTGGAGGCACAAACATTCAGAGCCAGCACGATAACAACAGTGATATCCGTGATGCCGTGTCTTCGATTGCACAACTACTCATCTAAAATGTCATTGAGAAAGCATCAAAACCGCGCCTGGCATTCGTCACTGCCACAATGGAGAAACCATGCTACCGTACACAACTGGTACTGGACAAATTGACCACGACACTGATGCACATCCAGTAGGTAGTGAATGACATAAAGCAAAGGGAATTCAGCTATTTCCAGATCAATACACAAAGGTACAACCATCTAAATTCTCAAGTGAAACCCCTTTAACAATTACAGCGACTAATCCAATGACCCAATCTGACATTCTCATTAATACTGTCACTTCAGGCTGTGCCTGGCTGGACAATATCACTAATACCTGCAAAGATGATGGGGCAGGTAACAGTCAACGCGCCAAGGTCAGCGAATTTTGCCAAAATGTGTAAGTTACAGCTCCTCGCCCACGTGCACTCGACTCTTGCCACTGTTTTGTGAGAGCGCTCACTCATTGCCTATGGTGACTTTGGTTTGATATCAAAGTCCACCGAACACCTGAATCGATGCCAAGTGCCAGTAGCCACTATGGATAAGCCAGTGTATGCCATAGCCAAGAAAATACAATGGTCAAGCCTATTGTATTACTCGGGGGCCTTCACATTGAAATGTCCATCTGAAACTGATGGGAGCTTGGGTCGATGGCAGTGGATGGTCTTCAGTATTAGCTGCAGCCAGCGTTGTGACTGATAGCAGAGCAGATGTGGACACCAGTGATATAATGTATCCAGATGTCAATGGGCGAATTAAGTAACGGCGGCAGCATTGCATATGCTAACATTACGGGAATTTGATATGTATCAAGGGCCCCTGTCCTCAGAAGAATACATTAACTTCGAAGACTGACATAAGCAGATGAGAAAACGACAACCCCTATTGCACTACAGGGACATTGTTCTCAAGTTGGAGCGGTTATTCCTGCTGTTTTTGAGGTCACAGAGAACAGCTGACTTTAAACACTATGTGGAAATCTTAGGGAAAAGACTCCCATAAATGTTTACCATGGATCACATCCATTATGTCTGATGGCTAACCAACCATATACTCGCTTTGTGTCATCTACCAGACCAGTGTCCACTAGTCCATGACAACTTTATAGCAGGACACTTTGTCACACAGAAAACTGCTCGCTGGTTTTCAGGTATGGCACATGATCAAGTACATGGGCAACTAAACGCCGTTGTGCAGGGAGATGCTGAGATGATTTGGATCAGTGAAAATGAAGCTGCATTGAACTGGATAGTGGCAGGCCCACTGAAGTCGAAAGGATGATTAGTTAGTACAATACCAGACAGACGAAAGTGACAAATGTCATTGAATTGAGAATCACCCGCGGCCACCAGCATTGGCTGACAACAATGTAATGCGCCAAACTTCAAAATCTGATCTAATCGCCTGTCTGGAACCACAAGATGAGGCAGTCGATGATGGAGACCCACCACCTTATGTCAAGATCATTGACGGAGCTGCCCTTGTCCACAAACTAGACATTCGGTGAATACATGATGCTGGTATTCCTGCCATATATCGCAAATCAGCTACAGTATGTGTCGCCTAGATGCCGGGTGGGATGGCTACAGAACTGACAGCTTGATATCCTAGACACGAGCAAGCAGGGACAATGGGGACCAATTGTGAATAGCAATAGACACCCGGTTACCTTCTAAGCTGTAACACGTTTCTCTGTGTGGATTCAAACAAATCAGGTTTGTTTAACTACTTAGCTGGTGCTATGCAGACGTATGAGCCTCCGTCAAACAAGTTTTAGATCACAACACATGAGGACACGCTACTGTCCATGCCGCAGCGTAACATATCCCAGTTAGTGTCATGTACCCGTGAGGATGCTGATGGAAGAATGTTGTTTCATGCTGCTCATGCATATAAACAAGGACATCGCAATATTATTATACAAGCCAGCGATACAGATGTGGTGGTACTTGCCTTCGCAACTGCTCAAGTTATCCAAACATGTAAACTTTGGGTAGTATTCAGTCGTGTAAAATCAGTTCACCATATCTCAACGGACCATATCTCAGCATCACTCGGAACTGATTGGTCCAGGGTTTACTATTCCTGCATGCTTTCTCGGGCTGTGAAACAGTATCTTCATTTTTCAGAATGGGCAAGAAGACCATGTGGGAAGTGTGGAGAAGCTCCAACTGATTCAAAACAGTCTTCAGAACATATATAGCTCACCAAGCCTGATCACCGATCAAGATATGGAGACGCTAGAAAGATTTGTAGTCTTCCTGTACAAGCGCAGTTCGACGTTGACCACTGTCAACAGCCTCTTTGCATCCGGAAATGCGATCTGGACAACAGCCCTCCTACAACTGTCTGTTTCACGAAACCTGCCCAAATTTTACGGCCATATAAACAATGCAAAAACTTTTTTTTTTCGATAATATTAAATTTTATCAAAATTTAAGAATGAGCCTTCTTTTTATTTCGTGAAATTCGGCCAAATATTGATTTTATTACGAAAAAATAATTTGTCTATGGGAATTTAACATGGGAGAAAAGGAGGTAGAGGAGCTGTGGGAGGAGTAAAAAAAAAGAAAAATGTTGGAAATTGACTCCGAAACCTGGCTAGATAGCTTGGAAATTATTTAACTAATAAAACAAAAGTTAAATTTTGAAAATCGGTCCAGTATTACTGAAATTATAACAAAATTCCCCATGTTAAATCCCCATATATATCTTCACTCTGTGGAGATGTCTATGGGGATTTAACATGGGGAAACTGTTTTTTCGCAATAAAATCAATATTTGACCAAATTTCACGAAACAAAAAGAATGCTCGCTCTTAAATTTTGCTTTAATTTAATATTATCATAAAACATATTGTTTTTGCATTGTTTATGTAGCCGTAACATTTGGGCAGGTTTCGTGAAACAGACAGCAGTGACGCCTTGAGACAGCATGCTAGCCGCACTGCCTACCAAGCTGGATATTTATGGGGCAACACTAGTTGCAACTCCAAACCTACCTGATCCGATGGTGTCAGGCTGGGCAAAGAAGGGAAGCACCTGATGTACTGTGTGGAGTCTGAAACCTGAGGCAGAGGTCTGCAGGGATCTGATCAAGTGTGCCAGTATACACTGTTTCATGCTTTCCTCCAAAAGGGGAACATCTTTTTTGTTTATCCACCCCACTTATCGGCGAGGGGATACTGAGAGAATCTCGAAGGTTTGAAAAACACTACCGTAGCGAGTGAAACGGGATAACCAGTGTGAACCTTCTTATTTTTGTATTTCTTGATATGCTGCTATTACCATTTGCGACCGGTTTCAGTAGTTCATCTTTTCTTATGCGTATGGAAGTATTGGAAGTATTCATTAGTATTTTCTCATTGTGAATTTCGATCAGCAGATAACAAATTGATCCACCCTGTTGGATCCGGTGTAAGCTATTAATGGCTACCATTTGCGATTGTGTGTTCATGTGTACCTCGATCTGTCATTGTGTTTCTCTATTATTAGTGTGTACTCGTGCACAGGCTCTTGCAACAATGGTTCATATTTTAGTTGTATGTGTTATTTCTGTATCGTTGGTGATTTGGGTGCATTGTTGTTGTTTTTCTAAAACATTGTTACCAACATACAATTGACGACACCTCCCGCGAATTACACGTATATGTACAAAGGTGAGAAACGGGGCTTCTATCCGCGAACATTTTTAACCAATAAAACCATTATATTTTAAGTGAAATATATTAAGTGAAACAATTCAAGTGAAACATTTATATATCCTCTCAAAAACGTCAAATATTTTCGGATAGATTACCGAGCTCTTTGTGTGGAGAAATTTGTTTACATAAACGAGTAAGCACATTTTTGTTAGCGCGACGCTCATTGACTAACACATATGTGTCATCCAATAATAGCCTGATGGTAAAGGTCGTAGTAGATAAAGTTCGAAGTTATCCGAATATTTTGACACATCGTGGGAAAATGTCGTGTTGCAATAATTTAATTACACGTTTCGTTATCGAATCAAATGGCGCGTTACGAAACCGCCACTCGTGGACAGAGGGCTCACCAGAAAATCGCGTAATTCTATGGCTTTTAATGTTTTAAATGTAGGAACAGATACATGAAGTTCACGTATTATATCGGTATCAGCAGATTAACATATGTCTCCTGAATCGATAGAACCCGAATCCACCAAAATCCACCGAAATACCCATATGACACCAAATTAATGACAGTCTGTTCAAACACCTATGTACTCGTACAGTAGATACTCGTCAAATATCAAACTATTTTAGTGAATATCTGCAGAAAATTGATAAGAAAGTGAAAGTGATTGGGTAAAACGTCCTATCATCAGCTAAGAACCACAGTTTAAAGTCTCATCCGACAGGCAAGTGGGATGGAAATACTAATTGTGACTAATAAACAAAACATTGCATTAAACCTTTCTAGAATTTATCTCTGTTACCAATTGAGACTATGATGTGAAACTTCATATACACATTTATCACAATTTATTGTGATTGATAAGCAAACAACACCAATACACAGGTCTTTAATTTCAATCCATCGGGGAGCATTTCTCGGATTTACCGACCATCTACTTAAACTCGTTGACTGACTTTTATCGCGCCTGCTTTAGCAGAGGCGCGACTATAGACCGCGTTTTTTCCGTCGTCCTCGTCCGCGTCGTCGTCGTCCGCGTCGTCGTCGTCGTCCGTGTCGTCCGCGTCGTCCGCATCGTCCGCGTCGTTCGCGTCGTCTTTTTTTTTGTAAGGCAAATGCGTTAAAGTTATTGATTTTTCACAATATCTCTTTAACCCCTTGCCAGAATTTCATAATATTTCACATCAATGTTTGTCTAGTGATGATGCTTCAGTACGCACACCCCACATCCAAATTCTCAAGGTCAATGTCATTTATTTGCTTTTAATATTCACCGGTTTTGTAACAGAAATGCGTTAAAGTTATTGTTTTTTCACAATATCTCTTTAACCCCTTGCAAAACTTTGATAATATTTCACATCTATATTTTTCTGGGGATGATGCTTCAGTACGCACACCCCCACATCCAAATTCTCAAGGTCAAGGTCATTTATCTACTTTTAATATTCACCGGTTTTGTAACAGAAATGCGCTAAAGTTATTGTTTTTTCACAATATCTCTTTAACCCCTTGCCAGGCTTTGATAATATTTCACATCAATGTTTGTCTAGGGATGATGCTTCATTACGTACACCCCCACATCCAAATTATCAAGGTCAAGGTCATTTATTTACTTTTAATATTCACCTTTTTTGTAACATAAATGCGTTAAAGTTATTGTTTTTTCACAATATCTGTTTAACCCCTTGCCAGACATTGATAATATTTCACATCAATCTTTGTCTACGGATGTTGCTTCATTAGTGACACCCGCCATCCAAATTCTCAAGGTCAATGTCATTTATTTACTTGTAATGTTCACGGTTAAATGCCTCGGCAGGCGCGATACCGCTTCCGTGGCGGAATTCTTGTATAAGAAACTCGACAGCCCGTCCGTCCGTCCGTCCGTCCGTCAGTCCGTCCGTCCGAAATCTGCGTTAAAGTTTGTAAATACCTTATATATCTGCAGTAGTAAGTCACATTGACTTGAAACTTCATATGCGTATTAGTCATCATCCATATATTCATGCTGTGTCCCACTCATTCGGCCCCTGTGCACAATGTCAAGGTAAAATGATTTACAAGTTATCGTGATTTTGAAATCTGCGTTAAAGTTTGTACATACCTTATATCTCCACCATTGTTACAATTTACTTCCAACTTCCAATACTTCCTTTTCATCATCCATATTTTCATTCCATAGCCTGCCCATGTGGTCCGTATGCCCAAGGTCAAGGTCAAATGACTTTGAAATTTGTGTTAATGTTTTTACATACCTTATATCTCCACAACACTTACTCCGATTTACTTCCAACATCCAATACTTCTTATTCATTATCCATATTTTCATTCTATAGCCTGCCCATGTGGTCCACATGCCCAAGGTCAAGGTCAAATGGTTAAAAGTGTTTACATACCTTATATCTCCACAACACTTACTGCGATTTACTTCAAACTTCACATAATTCTTTATTATCATCCATATTTTCATTCTATAGCCCATCCATGTGGCCCATGACTTTCAAATTTGCGTTAAAGCTTTTACATACCTTATATCTCCACAACCCTTAATTCAAACTTCAAATAAATACACTCTGAGACCATCAAATGACTCGGCGGGCTCGACATGCGGGCCGCGGCCATCTGGTTTATATTGGCGATTTTGCTTGCCCAGACCATCAACATCAAGAATCCGACTGATGACACACTGTCATCCTTGAGCGTTTTCAGAAATTTGCATAAATCCACAATGGCCGTCATCTATATTGTGCAATATAGTGGTCAACATCAAAATTCAATTCAATTCAGTGTTATATGGGAAAAAAGCCAACATTGCCGCCAAACGTAGATATTTTACATGTGACTGCTCTCACACTCCATATCAAAACAAAATGAATACTAATCATTGATATATTGGCACAATAAACGCTTTCAGTAAGTTTGATACACAATTAGACACGTTTGTGAATATCAATGTCCAATAATAGTACGATATTAGTGTAGAAGACGCTCTAGAAATAAGGACGGTCCAGTGAAAATGGCAAGAATGCCAAGAAACATCGTTTCTTATGAAATCAATATACTCGTTTATTACATACCATATATATCACGTAGGGGGATCACGGGGTATATTGGTTTAGTTTTCCTTTACTGTGGCATATGTGTGTTGTGAGGTAAATCATATGTTTCATCTGTGCGATTGCCGTTCGTTCCTTGCAGTGATGACCATACTCAAGTCGTTAACACTACGAGTCCGACACTAACTTTAATAGCATTCCTTCTGTAAATAGTCTGAACATGCTTGTACTTACATTCCCTAAATATATGTCCCCAGACTGAGCAAGGTGGCGGGGGATAGGCTGACCGCCGGAAACCCGAACATTGCGGACCTGAGCGACGTCCACCAATCCACGAAGCTTGCCGATGACCTCTCAGAGGTGTACGCCAACGAATGGACGGACGCCTTCAAGGAGGTTGACCTAAAGACACAGAAGGACAAGGTCAAATTCTTGTTTAACTTGTTAGAGGTGAGTAGTCAGATCAAATTCTTGTTTAACCTTTTAAATGTACACGTTCAGGCCAAGTTCTTGTTTAACCTGTTAATGGTATGTGGTTAGGTCAACTTTTGTTTAACTTGTTAAAGATACGTAGTCGTGTAAAACATTTGTTTAACTTGTTACAGGTGACTAGTCGGGTCAAATTCTTGTTTAACCTGTTAGTACGTAGTCGGGTGAAATTCTTGTTTAACATGTTAAAGGCCGTGCGTCTCAGATGTGGATGAAATGCGAGCAAAACAGTCGGTAAAATATCATTCCACAGTAGATTTGAATTTGTTTACAGAACATATATGACCCTAAAGGTGACCTGAAAAATGAAAGTAAAAAATAAAACAAATAATTTTATTAATGAAAAAAATAACCTGCGTTGCGAAAACTAGTTTTGCTAAATATAACAGTCATATTTCCCGTGAATATTGTTACATGACACCATTGTGTTGACTAGACACTACGACTTTGACTACATCAGCGAAAACATTCAGTTCTTGCAATGTTAAGTTCGGTATTGTATTAAAGCCCTTGAAGACTTTCAAGCCGGTGTATCTTTGTGTCTTATCTGCAGCAAAGCTGTAGTCAGTAGTAACCGTGAATCGGTAGTTGGGATCACTACTCATGTGGTGTTGATCTGTGACGCAATAGGAATACAACCAAGTTAAATTTAGCATCTAAAACTTCCTGAAGTCGATGTTTACGATATCGGAAACTGACTTTCAAATACTATGATTGGTCGTTTTATTGGGAGCATGCGAATGGTACATTTAACGATGGGTTCCAGTCTTAACGGTTTCCCGATATCCCTGCTTTGACCCTCAGATACATGGTTGGTTATCTTGTATGTGTGAGTTGAATCCTGTTATACCCATTATAAAAGTATTACAATTAGTACTAATCCTATTACTGTTGGGGAATGTGGCTAAGTAACTCTGGTATGGTGAGGACCTGGCACCAGGTCTGTTTATTCTAATTTAATGACTGAATATATACATTTTCTGTAAATATTCAGTTCTGATGTTGGGACCCCCATCACAACAGGTAGCATATGGGATTCGACTCCGTTAACCCGGCATAAAATGACACTAGCTGTTGGCAGGCCGTTAAACTCCAATAACTCATTTATTACCGGACAAACGCATGTTTATGACCAATGACCAGTTCTGATTGTATTCCTACAAAATGTATTGATGTATCCCAACTGTTCTTGTAAACTGAATCTTCGGAAGTACCCTCTGACACACAGCCGCTATAATGCATGATGGCCAGAAGCAAGTGTTGATATTATAATATATAAACTATCAGGTTAGAAATCATCAGGTAAGGAAACATATACTAAATACAGCAAATAGAAGGTTCGACAATGTCCAGGCGTGGGTAAACGTTTGCCTTGGACGAGGGAACTATTTGAATCACAAGGCCGTAGGCCACAGGTTCAAACAGTACCCGAGTGCCACGGCAAACGTTTACCCACGCTTGGACATTGTCGAACCTTCTATTTGCACGAGGCACTAGGAAACTGTTTGAACCACAAGGCCGTAGGCCGCGGGTTCAAACAGTTCCCGAGTGCCACGTCAAACGTTTACCCACGCCTGGACATGGTCGAACGTTATTGTTACTTTGCATGATGACCAGAAGCAAGTGTTGATATTATAATATAGAAAACATCAGGTAAGGAAACATGCACTAAATATAGCAAATATGCAATTGCCACTGCATCCACATTATTTAGAGCATTGCATTAAAATGCTTGCATACAATGATACAGGTTGCAGTACAATACAAATCCACTTAACTAAATAGCACATGTGCAATGAAAAAGTATATTGGGACATGCGGACAGGATTTTGAAAGCAATGGAAACAATACTATTTATTATAAATTGTTTACGTTAACGTTAGCCAACCTCAAACTGCTTCGTGGTGACGCGGATCTACTTCATCGAACCGATATATTATTGTCTGCGGAGCTGAACCACCTTTCTAATGGCATAGTTCACAGCCAATTTGACCAAACGTTTCTTTAAACACTGTCCTAGAACCTTATGACTGCACTTTGTAGTACGCAATACTATTGTTGAGTATTCTCGCCAATTACTGGACAGGTATTAGTTTGCTCTGTGCAGAATATATCAGACAATGTAACGGTATCCACATCCATTGTATGTACGTCATCATAAATTTGTTTTCTTCAGCGTTCATACGAGTTGTGCCTGGCCGAATCCGGTGACACATTCAAGCATGTGTTGTCACAGCACGCGAGTAGTGTTGTATACGGAGTCGACCAACTGGAGTCTACTGTTCCAGAAAACAAGAAAGTTGCCAAGAGCGACACATCGGTAAATAGCTATGGCCTTGTCAAACGTTCAAAGTATTCACGGTGGGAAAACACATTCAAGTCAATTGATACACTACTTTTTGTTGAAAATCAATGCGCATTCTGTTTATTTCTGCACAAGGCCATACAAAGTACATTGATTGTCAGATATCGGCGCATCAGAAAAATTATTGCGATTCGAGCATTTTATCGTCATGGACATATAAAATCGTGCTGTAAATTTACCACATGATCAATAAAAAACTCTGCCATGCAAAAATATGTTAAATTCTATCATTGTCTGACGAAATCCTGGTGATTTTTCACTCCCAAAGAGGTGATCGTTATTTGTTGGAGCATATATGGATCTGACGACTTGAAGATCAGAGACGAACATTTCCAACACAAAAACATATAATATTAAAAGCATCCGCCCTCCCGTGTTAAATTCCGCAAACCCCATGCCTGAGAACCGAAGTAGATATTTTGTATGGCCTAAATGTATATGTTGTTGCTGAGTCCTTGCTAAAGACTCTTGAAAAACTATGTCGTTTTCATGAAGGTTTTGTAAAGAACTTTCAGAAAAACACTGCTACCGGTTGAGTCGAAAAAAGCCCCGAAAGAAATGGCAATCGACTCGTGGCTTGATAGTTTGAAAATGATAACGTTAAATGCTGAAAGTTCGTTCACTATTTCCGAAATTAGAAAAATATGTTTTGACATTTCCGCCATGTTTTATCCGTATACTATAGACATTTTCACCCATTTGTAACTGTCTATGGGGATTTAATCGTATACGTATTTAGATATTTCACTAACAGTCTAAAGCTACTTTATGACCATTTTGTTTTCGCATAGACGAAAGCTCAACCGGACCGAAATGACGTGGCAACCAAAGATAGCATGGTAACAGCACTATGTACCGTGAACAAAACTGCATGTAGTAGGCCGGGCGACATCGAATTGAAAACTGACGTTTCGTTAGTTGACCAGCGTCACATGACTTAACCAAACGACATCAGTGTAATTACATGTACGCGGTGTAAACAAGTCCGCGTTCTTGTAAACGAAAACTATTCTATATTTGACCATTGGCGACCACGAAACGTTACCTGATAAACAGAATACCTGACTGCTGTATGTTGATATCACGTTTATCAGACTCGGCTTGAAACGGTAGGCATTCCTAGTACGCGTTTCATAGCATCAAAAGACACTGGACGTAGTGAATTTTTCACCAGTGCGATTTCCGTGAACATTTTATTTTGAGAATAGAATCGATCTATATACATGTAATTGAAAAAAGGATTGTGCTAATTTTCCGTAGGCCCATTCTATTTGCGTATTGTGCTGATGGTTGCTATATGTATGCAGTTGAAAAGTATACAGTAAATGTATGAGGTGATGAAGCGGTTTGCTTAATTTTGTTTTATTCTCACAAGTACATATAATTAAGCAACAAGTCCGACCGTGTCGGACATGTTGGAGGCTGAGTAGACGTGTATACTAGCCGTTGGTGGGACTTTAATTAAAACCCATTTAATTGTTCACTCACTTGCAGGGATGGATTTTTAGTATAATGGGGTGTAGAGTATTAGACTTTAACACCGAAGGTCGTAGATACCGTCATGACATCGGGGTGAAACATACTTTCTGAGTATTTCCATTAGAATTTCGGATGAGACGTAGAATCCAGGACCCATCTCTATGACTGTGACTGGAAAATGGGACTTAATATAAGTTGTTTGACCAGTGTAGATCCAGGTAGGCATGTGCATTCAATCAATGAAACACCCATCAGGAGAAGTATTTATATCAGCATGAATTGTATGCTTGTTGTCTAATCCTGTACGATTTATGTTGTAATATATAGTGTTTAAATGTACATGCCCACTCAGTAGTCACAAACTGTTCTTTATAGGACTTGAATAAGTGTATAATTGTTACACCATTCCACCCGTTCTAACAATTACGAGTGCCGGCTATACAAATATAAGTATTTAGTAATATTTATTTTACTGATAGTGACTCGCGGTGGTATCAGGCTATTTTCATATGCAAATGAGGCATGATGTTTTTTATTTATATATACTAATTAAATGCGTCATCTGAAAAAGTATGATCATTGCACATCAAAACATAAATACAGATAATAAATAGTAATGTCCGTTAACATTTAAAGAAGCACGGTTATCACCCCTGATATCAATTTTGAAATTTAATTTTGATATAAAATGTATAATTATGCAAATCAATATGTTTGGTAATGGTGAATGAATGTTTATTTTGTCATAAACTGTCTCAGATGTTGTCTCTGATATAAATAACATATTGTGCCTACTGAGTGGGCATGTACCTTTAAAATAAACTCCTGTCATGGTTCTATAATGTTTCCCTCATGTCCATTCTACCGTGGACTCTCCGACTAACCTTGGGTTTGTCGTTTGGCACTTCGACTCGCAACCTGCCAGTCTTGACGTAGTTGTCTTCATTGACGAAAGGGCACCATGTTAACACGGGATACACACACACGTGTGTCGCTACTCGTGTAGTTTGGGCAAGGTAGGACTCTCTGTAAAGGGACAGGACAAGGTGCACTAAAGTGCACCAAGAACACATGTGAACTTACCAAACAATGATATGATGTGCACTCCGTGCAGTCAGCATGAGAAATGACCTACAACAGACACCCAACTACCCGTGCTATCGGCATTCGGAACACCTCAGCAAAGTAGTGCCGATGTGTATTCCTACGCGGAGCAGACAACTCGTCAATAGTGTTAACTATTTAAACAATGCAGAAACAATATTTATTTCGATAACATTAAATTAAAGCAAAATTTAAGAATGAACATACTTTGTATTTCGTGAAATTTGGTCAATTTACTTCGTTTCTGACTCGTCCCACAGCTCTTCTACCTCATTTCTCCCTATGTTAAATTCCCATAGACAAACATTTTTTTCGTAATAAAATCAATATTTGGCAGAATTTGACGAAATAAAAAAAAGGATCAATCTTAAATTTTGATAAAATTTAATATTATCCAAAAAGATATTGTTTTTGCATTATTTATATGGCCGTACAATTTGGGCAGGTTTCGTGAAACAGACAGTAGTCCTGTCAAGGCCACATATAACCCTATATGTTGATGGATCATTGAACACTTTCCCATTTCTCCTGCCACATGGATGCATTGTGCTCTGTTCCACGTTTCGCTGCCGACGAACTTTTGACTATTAAGCAGATTAAATCTAATAAATATGTAAAAGTAAGTACCTTTTCATCAATAACATAAAAGTCACCCTCCCCAAAAAAAATTATTTGATGAAAATCAAATATTGATTTTGTTGCGAAGAAACGAGTTTCATATGCGAATTTTTGAAATTGACTCAGAAACCTGGCCAGATAGCTTGAAAATGATGTAACAAAGAAAACAAAAGTTAAATATTGAAAATCGTTCGACAAATAAAATAAATATAAATGATATAAATAACCCCCTATGTTTAGCACCAGATAGCTTGAAAATGATGTAACAAAGAAAGCAAAAGTTATAATTGAAAATCGGTCGACAAATAAAATAAATATAAATAATATAAATAACACCCTATTTTTAGCTGCAGATAGCTTGAAAATGATGTAATAACAAAGCAAAAGTTAAATATTGAAAATCGGTCGACAAATAAAATAAATATTAAAAAAAAAATATATGTTTTGCACCCATGTTAAATTCCCATAGGAAAATCATTAGACAGCCAGCCAATAAACCAATCAACAAACCATACAAATAACGATCCAACCAATCAATAAACCAGCCAACCAACCAAAAACAACCAACCAACTACCATACACATCAACCAATCAATTCACTTATCCAGGATGACCATCAGCAGGACGAGAGCACGTCCAGTCTGGAGACGAATGTCCGCACGGGTGTGACCATCGTGGATAGTGGACACGGCGGTGATACCCCTGGGGAGAAGGTGGGTTCCTGTCCCAGGAGTAGATTGTCAACCCCGGGGTAGAAAGTTGTGGTACTGTGATCGTGGTTGTGGCATGACCAATATTTGGCAGAATTTCACGAAATAAAAAGAAGGCTCAATCTTAAATTTTGATAAAATTTAATGTTATCCAAAAAATATTTTTTTGCATTATTCATATGGCCGTACAATTTGGGCAGGTTTCGTGAAACAGACAGTAGTCCTGTCACGGCCACATATAACCCTATATGTTGATGGATCATTGAACCCTTTCCCATTTATCCTGCCACGTGGATGGATTGTGGCATACCATTGATTTTGTTGCGAAGAAACGAGTTTCATATGAGAATTTTTGAAATTGACTCAGAAACCTGGCCAGATAGCTTGAAAATGATGTAACAAAGAAAACAAAAGTTAGATATTGAAAATCGGTCGACAAATAAAATAAATATAAATAATATAAATAACCCCCTATTTTTAGCCCCAGATAGGTTGAAAATGATGTAACAAAGAAAGCAAAAGTTAGATATTGAAAATCGGTCGACAAATAAAATAAATATTAAATAAAAAATATATGAAATCAACCAATCATTCCTCTTTTCCAGGATGACCATCAGCAGGACGAGTGCACGTCCAGTCTGGAGACGAATGTCGGCACGGGTGTAACCATCGTGGATAGTGGACACGGCGGTGACACCCCTGGGGAGAAGGTGGGTTCCTGTCCCGGGAGTAGATTGTCAACCCCGGGGTAGAAAGTGGTGGTACTGTGATCGTGGTTGTGGCATGACCAATATTTGGCAGAATTTCACGAAATAAAAAGAAGGCTCGATCTTAAATTTTGATAAAATTTAATATTATCCAAAACTTATTGATTTTGCATTATTAATATGGCCGTACAATTTGGGCAGGTTTCGTGAAGCAGACAGCAGTCATGTCCCGGCCACATATAACCCTGTATGTTGATGGATCATTGAACCCTTTCCCATTTCTCCTGCCACGCGGATGGATTGTGACCTACTGTCCGTTCCACGTTTTGCTGCCGAAGAACTTTTGGCTATTAAACAGATTAAATGTAATACATATTTAAAAGTAAGTACTTTTTCTCAATAACAAAAAAGTCACCCTCCCCATAAAATATTTATTTGATGAAAATCAAATATTGATTTTGTTGCGAAGAAACGAGTTTCCTATGAGAATTTTGGAAATTGACTCAGAAACCTGGCTAGAAAGCTTGACAATGATGCAACAACAAAAATAAAAGTTGGATATTTAAAATCGGTCGACAAATGAAATAAGTATAAACAATATAAGTAACCCCCTATTTTTAGCCCCAGATAGCTTGAAAATGATGTAATAACAAAGCAAAAGTTAGATATTGAAAATCGGTCAACGAATAAAATAAATATTAAAAAAAATATATATGTTTAGCCCCCATGTTAATTTCCCATAGGAAAATCGTTAGACAGCCAGTCAATAAACCAATCAACAAACCATACAAATAACGATCCAACCAATCAATAAACCAGCCAAGCAACCAAAAACAACCAACCAACTACTATACAAATCAACCAATCGATTCACTTTTCCAGGATGACCATCAGCAGGACGAGAGCATGTCCAGTCTGGAGACGAATGTCGGCACGGGTGTGAACATCGTGGATAGTGGACACGGCGGTGACACCCCTGGGGAGAAGGTGGGTTCCTGTCCCGGGAGTAGATTGTCAACCCCGGGGTAGAAAGTTGTGGTACTGTGATCGTGGTTGTGGCTTGACCAATATTTGGCAGAATTTCACGAAATAAAAAGAAGGCTTAATCTTAAATTTTGAGAAAATTTAATATTATCAACAAAATATTGTTTTTGCATTATTAATATGGCCGTACAATTTGGGCAGGATTCGTGAAACAGACACGGCCACATATAACCCTATATGTTGATGGATCATTGAACCCTTTCCAATTTCTCCTGCCACATGGATGGATTGTGGCCTACTGTCTGTTCCACGTTTTGCTGCCGACGAACTTTTGGCTATTAAACAGATTAAATCCAATACATATTTAAAAGTAAGTACTTTTTCTCAATAACAAAAAAGTCACCCTCTCCAACAAATTTTTTTTTTATGAAAATCAAATATTGATATTGTTGCGAAGAAACGAGTTTCCTATGAGAATTTTGGAAATTGACTCAGAAACCTGGCCAGATAGCTTGAAAATGATGTAACAAAGAAAACAAAAGTTAGATATTGAAAATCGGTTGACAAATAAAATAAATATAAATAATATAAATAACCCCTTATTTTTAGTCCCAGATAGCTTGAACATGATGTAACAAAGAAAGCAAAAGTTAGATATTGAAAATCGGTCGACAAATAAAATAAATATTAAATAAAAAATATATGAAATCAACCAATCATTCCTCTTTTCCAGGATGACCATCAGCAGGACGAGTGCACGTCCAGTCTGGAGACGAATGTCGGCACGGGTGTAACCATCGTGGATAGTGGACACGGCGGTGACACCCCTGGGGAGAAGGTGGGTTCCTGTCCCGGGAGTAGATTGTCAACCCCGGGGTAGAAAGTGATGGTACTGTGATCGTGATTGTGGCATGACCAATATTTGGCAGAATTTCACGAAATAAAAAGAAGGCTCGATCTTAAATTTTTATAAAATTTAATATTATCCAAAACTTATTGATTTTGCATTATTAATATGGCCGTACAATTTGGGCAGGTTTCGTGAAGCAGACAGCAGTCATGTCCCGGCCACATATAACCCTGTATGTTGATGGATCATTGAACCCTTTCCCATTTCTTTCTCCTGCCACGCGGATGGATTGTGACCTACTGTCCGTTCCACGTTTTGCTGCCGAAGAACTTTTGGCTATTAAACAGATTAAATGTAATACATATTTAAAAGTAAGTACTTTTTCTCAATAACAAAAAAGTCACCCTCCCCATAAAATATTTATTTGATGAAAATCAAATATTGATTTTGTTGCGAAGAAACGAGTTTCCTATGAGAATTTTGGAAATTGACTCAGAAACCTGGCTAGAAAGCTTGACAATGATGCAATAACAAAAATAAAAGTTAGATATTTAAAATCGGTCGACAAATGAAATAAGTATAAACAATATAAGTAACCCCCTATGTTTAGCCCCAGATAGCTTGAAAATGATGTAATAACAAAGCAAAAGTTAGATATTGAAAATCGGTCAACGAATAAAATAAATATTAAAAAAAATATATATGTTTAGCCCCCATGTTAATTTCCCATAGGAAAATCGTTAGACAGCCAGTCAATAAACCAATCAACAAACCATACAAATAACGATCCAACCAATCAATAAACCAGCCAAACAACCAAAAACAACCAACCAACTACTATACAAATCAACCAATCGATTCACTTTTCTAGGATGACCATCAGCAGGACGAGAGCATGTCCAGTCTGGAGACGAATGTCGGCACGGGTGTGAACATCGTGGATAGTGGACACGGCGGTGACACCCCTGGGGAGAAGGTGGGTTCCTGTCCCGGGAGTAGATTGTCAACCCCGGGGTAGAAAGTTGTGGTACTGTGATCGTGGTTGTGGCTTGACCAATATTTGGCAGAATTTCACGAAATAAAAAGAAGGCTTAATCTTAAATTTTGAGAAAATTTAATATTATCAACAAAATATTGTTTTTGCATTATTAATATGGCCGTACAATTTGGGCAGGATTCGTGAAACAGACACGGCCACATATAACCCTATATGTTGATGGATCATTGAACCCTTTCCAATTTCTCCTGCCACATGGATGGATTGTGCCTTCTGTCTGTTCCACGTTTTGCTGCCGACGAACTTTTGGCTATTAAACAGATTAAATCTAATACATATTTAAAAGTAAGTACTTTTTCTCAATAACAAAAAAGTCACCCTCTCCAACAAATTTTTTTTTTATGAAAATCAAATATTGATTTTGTTGCGAAGAAACGAGTTTTCTATGAGAATTTTGGAAATTGACTCAGAAACCTGGCCAGATAGCTTGAAAATGATGTAACAAAGAAAACAAAAGTTAGATATTGAAAATCGGTTGACAAATAAAATAAATATAAATAATATAAATAACCCCTTATTTTTAGTCCCAGATAGCTTGAACATGATGTAAAAAAGAAAGCAAAAGTTAGATATTGAAAATCGGTCGACAAATAAAATAAATATTTAAAAATAAATATATGAAATCATCCAATCAATTCACTTTTCCAGGATGACCATCAGCAGGACGAGAGCACGTCCAGTCTGGAGACGAATGTCGGCACGGGTGTGACCATCGTGGATAGTGGACACGGCGGTGACACCCCTGGGGAGAAGGTGGGTTCCCGTCCCGGGAGTAGATTGTCAACCCCGGGGTAGAAAGTTGTGGTACTGTGATCGTGGTTGTGGCTTGACCAATATTTGGCAGAATTTCACGAAATAAAAAGAAGGCTGAATCTTAAATTTTGATAAAATTTAATATTATCAACACAATATTGTTTTTGCATTATTAATATGGCCGTACAATTTGGGCAGGATTCGTGAAACAGTCAGTAGTCCTGACACGGCCACATATAACCCTATATGTTGATGGATCATTGAACCCTTTCCAATTTCTCCTGCCACATGGATGGATTGTGGCCTACTCTCTGTTCCACGTTTTGCTGCCGACGAACTTTTGGCTATTAAACAGATTAAATCTAATACCTATTTAAAAGTAAGTACTTTTTCTCAATAACAAAAAAGTCACCCTCCCCAAAAAATATTTTGTTGATGAAAATCAAATATTTATTTTGTTGCGAAGAAACGAGTTTCCTATGAGAATTTTGGAAATTGATTCAGAAACCTGGCCAGATAGCTTGAAAATGATGTAACAAAGAAAACAAAAGTTAGATATTGAAAATCGGTCGACAAATAAAATAAATATAAATAACCCCCTATTTTTAGTCCCAGATTGCTTGAACATGATGTAACAAAGAAAGCAAAAGTTAGATATTGAAAATCGGTCGACAAACAAAATAAATATTGAAAAATAAATATATGAAATCAACCAATCAATTCACTTTTCCAGGATGACCATCAGCAGGACGAGAGCAGGTCCAGTCTGGAGACGAATGTCGGCACGGGTGTGACCATCGTGGATAGTGGACACGGCGGTGACACCCCTGGGGAGAAGGTGGGTTCCCGTCCCGGGAGTAGATTGTCAACCCCGGGGTAGAAAGTGATGGTACTGTGATCGTGATTGTGGCATGACCAATATTTGGCAGAATTTCACGAAATAAAAAGAAGGCTCGATCTTAAATTTTTATAAAATTTAATATTATCCAAAACTTATTGATTTTGCATTATTAATATGGCCGTACAATTTGGGCAGGATTCGTGAAACAGTCAGTAGTCCTGACAGGGCCACATATAACCCTATATGTTGATGGATCATTGAACCCTTTCCAATTTCTCCTGCCACATGTATGGATTGTGGCCTACTCTCTGTTCCACGTTTTGCTGCCGACGAACTTTTGGCTATTAAACAGATTAAATCTAATACCTATTTAAAAGTAAGTACTTTTTCTCAATAACAAAAAAGTCACACTCCCCAAAAAATATTTTGTTGATGAAAATCAAATATTGATTTTGTTGCGAAGAAACGAGTTTCCCATGAGAATTTTGGAAATTGACTCAGAAATCTGGCCAGATAGCTTGAAAATGATGTAACAAAGAAAACAAAAGTTAGATATTGAAAATCGGTTGACAAATAAAATAAATATAAATAATATAAATAACCCCCTATTTTTAGTCCCAGATAGCTTGAACATGATGTAACAAAGAAATCAAAAGTTAGATATTGAAAATCGGTCGACAAATAAAATAAATATTTAAAAATAAATATATGAAATCCACCAATCAATTCACTTTTCTAGGATGACCATCAGCAGGACGAGAGCACGTCCAGTCTGGAGACGAATGTCGGCACGGGTTTGACCTTCGTGGATAGTGGACACGGCGGTGACACCCCTGGGGAGAAGGTGGGTTCCTGTCCCGGGAGTAGATTGTCAACCACGGGTTAGAAAGTTGTGGTACTGTGATCGTGGTTGTGGCTTGACCAATATTTGGCAGAATTTCACGAAATAAAAAGAAGGCTGAATCTTAAATTTTGATAAAATTTAATAATATCAAAAAAATATTGTTTTTGCATTATTAATATGGCCGTACAATTTGGGCAGGATTCGTGAAACAGACAGTAGTCCTGACACGGCCACATATAACCCTATATGTTGATGGATCATTGAACCCTTTCCCACTTCTCCTGCCACATGGATGGATTGTGGCCTACTGTCTGTTCCACGTTTCGCTGCCGACGAACTTTTGACTATTAAACAGGTTAAATCTAATAAATATGTAAACGTAAGTACTTTTTCATCAATAACAAAAACTTCACCCTCCCCAAAAATATTTCTTTGATGAAAATCAAGTATTTATTTTGTTACGAAGAAACGAGTTTCCTATGAGAATTTTTGAAATTGACTCAGAAACATGGCCATATAGCTTGAAATAATGTAACAAAAAACAAAAGGTAGATATTGAAAATCGGTCGATAAATAAAATAAATATAAATAATATAAGTAACCCCCTATTATTAGCCCCATATAGCTTGAAAATGATGTAACAAAGAAAGCAAAATTTAGATGTTGAAAATCGGTCGACAAATAAAATAAATATTTAAAAATAAATATGTGAAATCAACCAATCAATTCACTTTTCCAGGATGACCATCAGCAGGACGAGAGCACGTCCAGTCTGGAGACGAATGTCGGCACGGGTGTGACCATCGTGGATAGTGGACACGGCGGTTACACCCCTGGGGAGAAGGTGGGTTCCTGTCCCGGGAGTTGATTGTCAACCCCGGGGTAGAAAGTTGTGGTACTGTGATCGTGGTTGTTGCATGACCAATATTTGGCAGAATTTCACGAAATAAAAAGGAGGCTGAATCTTAAATTTTGATAAAATTTAATATTATCAACAAAAAATTGTTTTTGTATTATTAATATGGCCGTACAATTTGGGGAGGTTTCGTGAAACAGACAGTAGTCCTGACATGGCCACATATAACCCTATATGTTGATGGATCATTGAACCGTTTCCAATTTCTCCTGCCACGTGGATGGATTGTGGCCTACTGTCTGTTCTACGTTTTGCTGCCGACGAACTTTTGACTATTAAACAGATTAAATCTAATGCATATTTACAAGTAAGTACTTTTACTCAATAACAAAAAAGTCACCCTCCCCAAAAAATATTTATTTGATAAAAATCAAATATTGATTTTGTTGAGAAGAAACGAGTTTCATATGAGAATTTTGGAAATTGAATCAGAAACCTGGCCAGATAGCTTGAAAAGGATGTAACAAAGAAAACAAAAGTTAGATATTGAAAATCGGTCGACAAATAAAATAAATATAAATAATATAAATAACCCCCTATTTTTAGCCCCATATAGCTTGAAAATGTTGTAACAAAGAAAGCAAAAGTTAGATATTGAAAATCGCTCGACAAATAAAATAAATATAAATAATATAAATAACCCCCTATTTTTAGCCCCAGATAGCTTGAACATGATGTAACAATGAAAGTGAAAGTTAGATATTTAAAATCGGTCGACAAATAAAATAAATATTTAAAAATAAATATATGAAATCAACCAATCAATTCACTTTTCCAGGATGACCATCAGCAGGACGAGAGCACGTCCAGTCTGGAGACGAATGTCGGCACGGGTGTGACCATCGTGGATAGTGGACACGGCGGTGACACCCCTGGGGAGAAGGTGGGTTCCTGTCCCGGGAGTAGATTGTCAACCCCGGGGTAGAAAGTTGTGGTACTGTGATCGTGGTTGTGGCATGACCAATATTTGGCAGAATTTCACGAAATAAAAAGAAGGCTGTATCTTAAATTTTGATAAAATTTAATATTATCAAAAAAATATTGTTTTTGCATTATTAATATGGCCGTACAATTTTTAGCTGCAGATAGCTTGAAAATGATGTAATAACAAAGCAAAAGTTAAATATTGAAAATCGGTCGACAAATAAAATAAATATTAAAAAAAATATATATGTTTTGCACCCATGTTAAATTCCCATAGGAAAATCATTAGACAGCCAGCCAATAAACCAATCAACAAACCATCCATAACGATCCAACAATCATAACCAAGCAATAAACCACCAACCAACCAACGCCAACCAACCAACTACCATACACATCAACCAATCAATTCACTTATCCAGGATGACCATCAGCAGGACGAGAGCACGTCCAGTCTGGAGACGAATGTCGGCACGGGTGTGACCATCGTGGATAGTGGACACGGCGGTGATACCCCTGGAGAGAAGGTGTGTTCCTGTCCCGGGAGTAGATTGTCAACCCCGGGGTAGAAAGTTGTGGTACCGTGATCGTGGTTGTGGCATGACCAATATTTGCCAGAATTTCACGAAATAAAAAGAAGGCTGAATCTTAAATTTTTATAAAATTTAATATTATCAACAAAATATTGTTTTTGCATTATTAATATGGCCGTACAATTTGGGCAGGTTTCGTGAAACAGACAGTAGTCCTGACACGGCCACATATAACCCTATATGTTGATTGATCATTGAACCCTTTCCAATTTCTCCTGCCACGTGGATGGATTGTGGCCTAATCTCTGTTCCGCGTTTTGCTGCCGACGAACTTTTGGCTATTAAACAGATTAAATATAATACATTTTGACTCAGAAACCTGGCTAGATAGCTTGAAAATGATGCTACAAAGAAAACAAAAGTTTCATATTAAAAATCGGTCGAAAAATATAATAAATATAAATAATATAAATAACCCCCTATTTTTAGCTCCAGATAGCTTGAAAATGATGTAATAACAAAGCAAAAGTGAGATAATAAAATAAATAATAAAAAAAAAATATATGTTTAGCCCCCATGTTAAATTCCCATAGGAAAATCGTTAGACAGCCAGCCAATAAACCAATCAACAAACCATACAAATAACGATCCAACCAATGAATCAACCAGCCAAGCAACCAAAAACAACCAACTAACTACCATACAAATCAAACAATCAATTCACTTTTAGAATTATAATATAAAAATATATGTTTAGCCCCCATGTTAAATTCCCATATGAAAATCGTTATGCAGCCAACCAATAAACCAATAAACCAATTAACAAACCATACAAATAACGATCTAACCAATCAATCAACCAGCCAACCAACCAAACCCTAACTTTTGGCTATTAATCAGATTAAATCTAATACATATTTAAAAGTAAGTACTTTTTCATCAATAACAAAAAAGTGACCCACCTAAAAAATATTTATTTGATGAAAATCAAATATTTATTTTCTTGCGAAGAAACGAGTTTCCTATGAGAATTTTGGAAAATGACTCAGAAACCTGGCCAGATAGCTTGAAAATGATGTAACAAAAAAAACAAAAGTTAGATATTGAAAATCGGTCAACAAATAAAATAAATATTTAAAAAAAAATCTATTTTTAACCCCCATGTTAAATTCCCATAGGAAAATCGTTATTTCGCAAACAACCAACCAAGCAACCCGAAAAGCAATAAGAAACCAATCAGCCAGCCAGCCAGCCAGCCAGCCAGCCAGCCAGCCAGCCAGCCAGCCAGCCAGCCAGCCAGCCAGCCAGCCAGCCAGCCAGCCAGCCAGCCAGCCAGCCAGCCAGCCAGCCAGCCAGCCAGCCAGCCAGCCAGCCAGCCAGCCAGCCAGCCAGCCAGCCAGCCAGCCAGCCAGCCAGCCAGCCAGCCAGCCAGCCAGCCAGCCAGCCAGCCAGCCAGCCAGCCAGCCAGCCAGTCAACAAACCAGCTAATAAACAAATCAACAAACCATAAAAATAACCATCCAACCAATAAATCAACCAGCAAACCAACAAAAAACAACCAACCAACTACCATACAAATCAACCAATCAATTCACTTTTCCAGGATGAGACTTGTGAGACTTGAAAATGTGGTCCCGTCTCTATATGACCTTATATTAGCTGTTGTTGGGACGTTAAACCCTTTCACTTTCATTTGTTTGCAGGTGCGGATTGGCGTCAGTGATGAGAGAAGGAAGGTGCCCACATGCTTGTATAATCACGTCGTAATGGCGGTCGCGGACAGCGTTAATAAGGTAATACATTTGTATTACAGTGGAACCTCTCTAAACCGGACACAGAGAAAATGTAGCTGTGTTTCCTTTTGATAATGTCCATTGCCAATTATCTCCCATGACCATGACAGTACACTAACGCCTGCGTCAATCGTGCCCAGATTATCGACGTTTCTGAACACCTATTCGCCATGCCAGCTCGCAATCAAGCAGTTTGATTGGCTGAGCCTGAGCTGTAGCACAGATCAAGCTCAGCCAAACAATATGTTTGACTCCATGCACAACATGCATTGTGAAATAATGAAAATAACAAGAATCGGCTAGATTAGAGCTGGCGGTAGTGTACGTTTGCCTGTTTCGTATGGCCTTATATGGTTACCTTTAACTTACCTGTATGTTTCCTTTGCGTATACTCCGAGATATCCCATTCACTCGTGTTGATAATTGAATCACAGCCGCAGGTGTTTATAGGACCCAGACAGGCAATTGATTGTTCCTAGACATAGATGCTGGCAGTAACTCTGCAAAACGTCCGTACCGTCCGTGACATCGGACGGTACGGAACTTTTGCAGTTACCGCTCGTCACTGCCACAGACCTACATCCACATTCCACGCAAGTATTGGAATTACTAGTCGTAAGATGGTAAGATACGTTATAATTAAAATAAAATTATTCACTGAAGATGACGGCCATATTGGACGCCATCTTGGATTCCAGGTTACTGACCATGAGTAAAAATGTCCACCCTCGATTTTATTTCATCTGAGATGGTCTCATGAATCCATCGTGAAATGCTCTGTAACCGATTTCATCAAAATTGCAAAGTATACCACAACAAAAACGATCTTATTCAGTTTGCGGTCAGTGCATGTGTATTTTTCGACGATTGATTGACCGTGATATAGTGTAGCAACGTCAATGCCTGACACAGCCAGTTGTTATCAGTCAGTGCGTATTCAGTTAATGTGCAGCTCGGTATGTGTTACACAGAGAATATCAGTAATAGTGTCTTATGTAGCCTATTTCATACAAATTGCAAAGTATACCTATCTAGCAAAGTATACTTTGAGGGAGCAATCATTTATTTTTCCCGAAATGCATTATTTCATATAGAACTAACGAATGCATGTATTTGATGATTAAAAGTATGCAGATTTACTATATTGAATTTACTATATTATCACAGCCAAAATGGCTGTGATAATGTAATAAATTCAGTATAATAAAAGTTAATAAATTATTCCATAAATTGAAAATTTGTCCTTCAAAGTATACTTTGCTAGATAAGTATACTTTGCCATGTTGGTGAAATAGGCTACTGGTCATACAATCATGAGTATTATTGATATTACTTTGTAACGTTTTGTAGAAATTACAGCGTGACATAGCGCAGGAATTGCAGCTGGATTACACCAAGCAGAGGTGTATTCAGACGTTCGTTTCCAAGTGCCTGGAAGTCAGCTGGCTCATGGTGATGCTGACGCCCACTGTCCATATACATTTCGACTCGCGGTCTGGTGAGAAACTTGAGCGGGACAAGTATAAGGCGGTCACCGTCATGGGAGAGACGAGTGACTATATCGTCTGGCCGTGTGTCTATCTGTACGAGGGTGGACCGTTGTTGAGAAAGGGCATCGCCCAGGGACTTAGATTATAATACATATACTATGTACGGTGGAGTGTCTCTACAACGGGCACCATGGGAGAACCCCAGGGTGTCATCTTTAGAGATATCCCACTGTAAGATGGATTTAACCTGTTTGCACTTATTAGTGTTTGTGACAATATGAGGCGTTCACATTCATAGGAAAGACGATTGGTGATATCTTGTGGCGATATGTCTACATGTATTTGCGCGAGTGTGGGCCCGTGTTGATAAAGCGCATATAACAGGGACATGCATGAGAATACATGCATGTGTATATAGTATTTGGTTGTGAGTGGATAAATGGGACATACATGCAGAGGTCCATATAAGGTGCGTATTGGCGTATTTTATGCAATTATTTTACCTGAATACGCATTGATTATAAAAAGTGGGAGTACAATATACTGTCATAAAGTTGAAAATTCACTTAGTTGAGCTGCAAAAAGCAAACAGTGTTTGCTTTTTGCAGCTCAAATAAGTGAAAGTTTAAATTTGTTATATTGTTTTTATCATTTGTTCCCTATTTAGTTATGAAGAAAATCAATAATCCATTCGTAAAATTAAAATACGCAATGATTTTTAAATCAGGGGGTGTAGAACGCTTTAGACACAAATCTTATCTGGAGCTCTGTACATGATAATACATGCATGTGTATATATGTGGCTGTGAGTGGATAAATGGGAATTATGGGATTTGTGACCAGTGTCGCTCCTGATCAGGGAGGACTCTGGTGTATCCTTATAACGATCTGGATTGCATGTTAGCAGCATGAGAGGTGTTTCATTAATGGAATGGCGAACGGGGCAGATCTTGATCAGACTGTATGGATGCACAGGCTGATCTGGATCTACACTGGTCGCAAAATACATACCTTTATTTCGAAATAATAATAAATAATTACAACCCATTCCATTTTCTCCAGTCAAAGCCATATATAAGCTGGCCTACTATATATGTTTATGAGAGTTGTGACCAGTGCAGCTCCTGATCAAATATCACACTCATTTAGCCTGATAGTGATTTATATTGCTTGTTAGAAGCATGGGGGTGTTTCATTGATGGAATGGCGAACTGTGCTGATCCTGATCAGACTGTGGGGGGATTGACCGTGGCCTAGGGGATATGGAATTGGACTTCAATACCGTATGTTATGAGTTCAATCATCACAATTGGCGTGACAAATACTTAAATCGTATTTCCATCCCACTGGTCTGTCGGATGCTACTTTAAACTGAGTCTCCGTCTCTATATGACCTTACATGTAGTACATGTATCTGGGACGTTAAACCCATTCACGTTCACTTTCAGACTTTGCGGATGCACATGCTGATCTGGATCTACACTGGTCGCAAACCCATAAGCCCCATTTATCCAGTCGTAGCCACATTGATTACATTATTTGACTGATTGCGTACGAAACTCGGCGTAGCCTCAAGGCCTGTAAAAGTGTTTAATACATGAATATCATATTATATAATCACTCATATAAGCTCTTATATTTCAACCGGAACAATTTCTTGCAATCATTATTATAGCATGGGATTTGCTTTTTGTAAATCTTCAGAAATATTAGAGAGTCGTGTTATTGTGCTTATTGTGAAAACTCTTGACGTATCTGTGATATACATGTACATTGTCATGATTGGCTATATCAAGGTGTATGATCATGTGGTTACAACCTCGACAACAAGCACTGAAACTTACAGAAGCTCTCCGATTCAAAGGACGTATTCTCTTATTTTCTCCTTATTATGTAACGGATTTTGATGAAGTATGGCGCATCAAACGCGATTTGTTAAGCTGCATTTGGTGGTCTCGGTACTTTGGCCCAAACTTCTGTCATTTTTGAGAAGAATCGATTTCAGTGTCTACTGACACGGACATCGATTCATCGCAAAAAACGAGATAAGTATGTGCCGAACTTCCGGGACCATCAAATGCAGCCCATGTAGACGCGTTTGCTGCGCCATATTTCATAAAAATCCGTTGCCTATTAAGGAAAATATCAAATAAGGAGTGAGCACGCTTTCAACACTTTCAGCCATTGTTCTTGTTGTAACCACGTGATCATGCACCTTGTATATACTTACTGTCCATATGATTAGCATTTCTCCCTGTTTGATATTTGCTTTTCGAAAGATGATACCACATGTTCTTGAAGAACGATTCATATTTCGGTGTTTTATGTGGTATTTCGGTGAATATGGTGGTTTGGGTGCATTTTTACCAACACACAATTTACGTCACCTCCCGGTAATTACACGTATAACTAGAGATATGTTCACAGTATAAAAGAGGCCAGAAAGTTCGGAACGGTGAATGTGTAGATAATTGGCGATTTATGTTGTTTGTAATGTTTGAGCATTAGTAGTTGCACAAAACTGTCTAGATTACAATGTACTAAAAACCAATGAAATCCACCCAAATCTACCCAAATCCACCAAAATGCCCATAGGACACCAACATACTGACCATCTGCTCAAACATATGTGATAATACAGTGCAACCTCTCTACAATAGCCACCTATGGGAAGACGCATAACTGGCTGTTGTAGAGAGGTGGATGTTAGGGAGGTTAATGCTGAATTAAATTTTGTCCTCTGCTATTTATTTATTTTCTTCGATTATTCTCATAAAAAACATGCTTTGACCGCATTCCGTTGGAAATGATTCTAAAGTGCTGCCAAACCATGTTTTCATTGAGAATTAAGGCAAGATATAAAGCAACAATAGGCGACAATTTTTGTGCTCAGCAGCCTAAGGGTGAACTCATCCATTTGGAATATAAACTAGCGGCTGTTACAGAGAGGGTGTTGTTGTAGAGAGGTGGCCGTTCAGGGAGGTACGACTGTACGTACATGTATCAGGTTTTGACATAGCAAATACACATCCCTCTGATTGATGAGCTAGGTAGTCAACATGAGACAATGTCGTTGCGGGCACGGATCTCTGCAAGACTGCCCGTACAGTCCGTGCAACGTGGGAGGTTGCCGAGAACAGGTTCCCTAACGAAACAAACGAACATGAATGGAAAACGCAGTGAAAACGATCGTTTGGTACAATGGTATGCATACAAACGATTATCGTTTCTTTGTGTGTAAATGAAATCAATATGTTTCGTTTGATTACCCGATTTTCAACAATTTAAACGTCTGTCGATTCTTACTAATCGTCGTATTGACATCATTTTCGTTGTTTTTAATGAGAAAACGATGTTTTCGTTGGTTTAAACGTGACACGTTTAAACCAACGAAAACATATTGTTTTCTAATTATATAAACGAACCGATGTCAATACGATGTGCAAACGATAGGCAATCGTTCGTTTCTGGAAACAGGCACAAATCTGGTCTGTACGTGCCCGCAATTAAAGACGATGGTCATGCCCGTCTTCATGAGTCTAAACAAACTGATGAACTTTAACGAAGAGGAGATTATGAACATAACAATATGTCTTTTACTACGTCCACATGTTGAATATCTATTTAGTTGGATCATTACCGAACTTCATCAATAGCTTCCTCGGATTGATTGATATCCACCCAGTGGCATTCGTGTGACCTTGATATTCACCTTACAGAGCTCCAGATAAACTTTGTGTCTAAAGCGTACTATACCACCTGATTTCAAAATCATTGCGTATTTTACTTTTACAAATGATACAAAAATAAAACACATTTAAACATTCCCTTAATTGAGCTGCAAAAGGCAAACACTTTGCTTTTTGCAGCTCAACTAAATGAATTTTCAACTTTATGACAATATTTGCACTACTCAATTTGAAAACCAATGCGTATTTTCACATTGCTGTGAGTATTTTGTACTCCCACTTTTGACAATCAATGCGTATTCAGCTAAAATAATTACGTACAATACGCCAATACGCACCTTATCTGGAGCTCTAATTTCTTAGTGACCTTGGCCTTCATGGTTGAGACACTCGGCGTCGATTGCCTTGTTATTTTCTCTGTCACTAATAAACTCATGCTTGTGTGTGTTAGCTCACAATGTCGATATGACAATAAACCCGACATATATATGGCGGTGACTGGGGAAATGGGGCTTATAGGTTTTGCGACCAGTATATATCCGAGTGCATCCCCATAGTCAGGATCTGGACGGTTCGCCATTCCATCAAGAATATATTCGTCATGTTTCTAACACGCATCATAGATCGTTATCAGGATACATAACTCTGTTATTTGACCATGAGCTACACTGGTCACAAACCCGATAAGCCCCATTTCTCTTGTCACAGCCACATATATCGACACATTATATATCACTACGACTGTGTTCTTATATTGTGAGACTATATTGGTTCAAATAAACAGTTGGTATGCTCGCCCACCGTCATTGTGTGTACTGTCTGTTTCACGAAACCTGCCCAAATTTTACGGCCATATAAACAATGCAACAAAATTATGTTTCGATAATATTAAATTTTATCAAAATATAAGAATGAGTCTTCTTTATAATTCCTGAAATTTGGTCAAATGTTGATTTTATTACGAAAAATGGATTTGTCTATGGGAATTTAACATGGGGTGGGGAGGAGGTATAGGAGCTTTGGGAGGAGTCAAAACAAAGAAAGATTTTGGGAAATTGACACCGAAATTATCTAACTAAGAAAACAAAAGTTAAATTTTGAAAATCGGTCCACTATTTCTGAAAATAGAAAAATGTCCCCATGTTAAATCCCCATATTCACTCTGTCCATGTTAAATCCCCATATACATCTTCACTCTGGGATTTAACACGGGGAAATTGTTTTTTCATAATAAAATCAATATTGGACCAAATCATTCTCATTCTTAAATTTTGATACAATTTAGCATTATGAACAAATAAATAATGTTTTTGCATTATTTATATATCCGTACAATTTCGGCATGTTTCGTGAAACAGACAGTAGTTGAATTCCTTATCCCATTTCATGACGAGGATACGCCATTTTGTTTGTGGAAAATCCTAAATATTTTCGTTGTATGTGCCAAGAGGTCTTTGTTGTAACGAGGAGGTATTTATTGCACGAGGAGACGGTTCCAATGAGTGGTCACAACATATACTTTCATTGAGAAATAACAATGTAACTATAACATGTACTGAAATGGACTCAACCGTACAGCCGGGTCGCAGGTTGGAAGCATACTGAGCTCAATTTTTAGAACTGCTGATTATAGTGACACAATTATACACTTAAAATGTATTTAATTCCTATAAAGAAAAGTCTGTGTCGACTGAGTGGGCATGTACATGTACCGTTAACTACGGGGTTCATCCGTATCGGAAATCTGGTGGTGGTTAAACTGCGTACGACTAAAATGTTCGTAAGTGCAAATTTAGGATCGTCTGGCAATTTCAATTGATGGATTTACATTTATTGAGCATAGGCTGCATATGTAGCCTATGTTCAATAAATGTAAATCCAGTAATTGTTTACAAAAAAAGCATTGTTAAAGGTACATGCCCACTCGGTAGGTACAAAATGTTATATATACCAGAGACATCATCGGAGACATTTTCTGTCAAAATTAACATTCATTCACCATTACCCCACGTATTGATTGCCATTATTATACATTTTATATCAGACGTAAATGTTCACACTGATATCAGGGGCGATAACCGTGTTTCCTTAAAATGTTAACGGATATTACTATACTCAACAAAACTAGAAACGTCCCTGTTTTATAGCCGGTGTAGCTCTGTCTATGTATGTACCACATGTTCAAAGTACATGTATTTTAAACCGTGGCGATGTTCAGAATACGATCGTGTAGAGTTTAGCCGATACACACGGTTTACATAGCGGCCAGTGACCGGAACGTTGCTTTCCACTTTTTGCACGTGCACGCTATACTTGTCATCGATAAGGTGATTCAGTTCATGTCGTACCATTCATACGATAGGGGCTATTCGGAAAATTAAAAAACTTTTTTAATTTTTCACTGTTTTCGATATGCCACGGCATTCCGAAAACGAGCGAAATTAGGCAATTGGGATGCTTGCGGGTGGGATGGCCGCCAGGGCGGTCGCGCCTCGGTTTGGTTGCTGTCGGAAGACGATTGATCGTCTTGCAGTCCGTACCAGCAGACTGGGGCTGTTCACGACCGGCAGCGACCTGGTAGGCCTCGTGTAACGACGGCTAGAGCCGATCGTTACATTACGTTGACGCACTTACGTCAACGTCGATTGGCAGCCACAGTCACTGCTAGGCGATACGGTGTCTCAGGGCAGACCATTCGCAACCGGTTACGTCGTAACGCCCAACCAATCCGGGCACGCCGCCGTACACTGGTCAGATAATGACCCAACGTCACCGTGCTGCCAGACTGTTATGGGCGCGACGTCATCTGAACTGGAGAAGGGCTGACTGGAACCGAGTTTTGTTCACCGATGAATCTCGGTTCACAGTTAGTCATGCTGACGGAAGATTACGGGTATACAGGCGTAAAAATGAAAGATTCATCGATTGTTGCATTGTTGAGAAGAACAGGTTTGGGGGAGGGAGCGTAATGGTCTGGGGTGGGATCATGGGAAACCGGAAGACAGATTTGGTTGTTGTACAGGGCAACATCAATACACAACGTTATGTTGGAGATGTGCTAAATGCACATGCCTTACCATTTATCCGTCAGCATGGTCCTGGTGTGACATTGATGCACGACAATGCCCGCCCTCACGTAGCCAGGGTCACCACTCAATACTTACAGCAAAACAACGTCGACGTCATGCCATGGCCCGCGATCTCCCCGGATCTCAATCCCATTGAGCACATATGGGATGAGCTGGGCCGCAAAGCACGAGCTAACCATCAGATTGACAATGTTCGCGATCTTACACGGGCGTTACAACGGGAATGGAGGAATTTGCCCAACGCACTGGTATTGCGTTACGTCACGTCGATGCGGCGTAGGATCATTGCATGCATTCATGCAAATGGTGGCCACACTCGGTACCAACGAGATTTACTGAATTTGCCACATTACTTATTGAAATTCCATCTCTAAACATTAAGTAACACATTTCTGAGTTTTTGTGATTTTTGATTTTGACCCCTACCGCCCTTGGCCGGTTATCTCTCGAATATTTAACAAGATATCCAAATGCAATTTATTGGCTTTGATACAGAAATGAATGAACTTGTTTTTCCATTTTGATTTTTAAAAGTAACCCTTTTGGTTTTTGATGAATCTTTCCTTAAACATGGAGGGACGTTTCTAGTTTTGCTCAGTATATGTATCCTCTGTATTTATGTTTTGATGTGCAATGATCATACTTTATTATCTGTCGAAAATATTATATTTTCAGTTGACGCATTCAATTAGTATAAATAATTAAAAAATATTGTGCCTCATTTGCATATGAATACGACCGCGCGTCACTGTTATTAAAATAAATATTAATATATGATTATATCTGAATATCGGGCACTCGTAATTGTTATAACTAGTGGAATAGTTACACTATTGTACACATATTTAATTCCTATAAAGACATTGTGTGCCTACTGAGTGGGCATGTACCTTTAATGTGATATTTACATACTATCATAATTTTGCATTTACGAACATTTTAGTCGTACGAAGTTTAGTGAAACGGCCCCCAGATATCCCTGATTTGGCCCTCAGGTGCACGTTTGGCTTTCTTGTACGTAATACAACACGTTGTAAGAACAGTACAGTTAGTGCTAATCCTATTATGTTCAGGGTTTGTGGCTACGTGACTATGTTGTGGTTGTGGTGAGGATAGAACCGTTACACATAACAACAATACCAACTTAACCGATTGAGCATAAACACAATTATTGTCTCACCCACGATAGTGGAAAGTGATAAATAGTGGTCACAATTCCGGCGTTGTCGTCGTCGTTGTCGTCGGCGTCGTCCACGTCGTCCACAACTTGGGACGTAAACTTTGTAAGTCCAAATATCATATATTTCTTGATCCGTTAGTCGGATCATTACCAAACTTCATCAATAGCTTCCTCACATTGTTAGTTATCCATCCAGTGTCATTAGGATGATATTGACCTTCAGATTGGTGACCTTTGTGTCAATAACGTTGGACTTGCGTCCACATTTCGCACATATCCTGATACATTTGTGTGAGTCAAACTTCATCGATACTTTTTGTCTCACCCACGATAGAGGAAAGTGAGACATATCGGTCAATAGCGTCCTCAAGTTGATAGCTATAAATCCATTGCCATTCGGTGACCTTGACCTTGACGTTGGTGACATTAACCTTTGCTTCGCATATCTCATGATATGTTGATTGGATGTGCTTCCTAAATAATTTTCTCACATTGATACCTAGCCACCCTGCGTCATTTGGGTGACAGTTTCATACACGCAGTTTGGAATGTTAAATGTTATCAATTACACATAAAGCAGAATATGACAAGTAAAGTTTTTTTTATAAAATATGTATTGCTGTAGAAGACGTTATACATTTTATGTAATAATTATAATAACATTTCAAAATTGCAATATTCGCAGGCAGGGGAGATAACACATGGCACTATTGCGGCTTTTGTCACTTATAATACGCGAAATAATCCCACCCAAAGAAATTGATTTCCAAAGTCAGCACAAAAGGATGTATCTCTGAACAGTTCGTCAACTCTCGACGTCATTTACAGAAACAATTGATTTTTAAAAAAATAATATTCATGAAATATCACGCATAGTATGGTTATATAAATGCTTGATATTTCCGGTGCTACATGTAAAATCCCTCAGTATAATTTATCCGGAATTTATCCGGGACCACCGATTGAAGTTAGCACCGAACGAAGTTAGCACCACCGAATGAAGTTAGCACCGAACGAAGTTAGCACCAAATGACGGGAGCACATTACCAAAGTGACGGGCACATTACCAAATGACGGGAGCACATTACCAATGACTGGGACCACATTACCATGAGGGACATTACCAAATGACGGGACCATACCAATAACGACCACATACCAAAATACGACCACATTACAAAAAGGGACGGGACCACATTACCCAGTGACGGGACCACATTACCGAATGACGGGACCACAATACCAAGTTGACGGGAGCACATTACCAAGTGACGGGACCACATTACCGAGTGACAGGACCACATTAACGAGTGACTGGACCACATTATCGAATGACGGGACCACATTACCGAATGACGGGACCACATCATCAAATGACGGGACCACATTACCAAGTGACGGGACCACATTACAAAATGACGGGAGCACATTACCAAATGACGGGACCACAATACCAAATGACGGGAGCACATTGCAAAGTGACGGGACCTCATTACCAAGTGACGGGACCACATTACCAAATGACGCGACCACATTACCAAGTGACGGGACCTCATTACCAAGTGACGGGACCACATTACCAAGTGACGGGATCACATTACCAAATAACGGGACCACATTACCAAACGACGGAACCTCATTACCAAGTGACGGGACCACAATACCAAATGACGGGACCACATTACCAAATGACTTGTTCACATTACCAAATGGCGGGACCACATTACAAAATGACGGGACCACATTACCAAGTGACGGGACCACATTACCGAATGACGGGACCACATTACCAAGTGACGGGAGCACATTACCGATTGACGGGACCACATTACCGAGTGACGGGACCACATTACCGAGTGACTGGACCACATTATCGAATGACGGGACCACATTACCGAATGACGGGACCACATCATCAAATGACGGGACCACATTACCAAATGGCGGGACCACATTACCAAATGACTTGCTCACATTTCCAAATGGGGGGACCACATTACCAAATGGCGGGACCACATTACCAAATGACGGGACCACATTACCAACTGATGTGAGCCTAAATAAGACAGTCATGGCGTTCCATACTAACGTATGGAAACAAAGAAATGGACCAATAATAAAGACAGGCAAAGACTCACAGCAGAAACAAAACAAAAACAATATACCAACAATAATGTTTATAAGACAAGACAAACTATCAGCAAATAGGAGCCCAGTGCAACTAAATGGGCCCGAAATGGAATCAAATATGACACCGCTAAGTGAAATAATATCGACTAAGCGTCAGGGACTAAGACTCCCTGATATACAATAAATCGTGAACATATTAATAAAAAAAATATTATGGGTAAAAACGGAAGTAAAACCAATCAGACCCTGATAGTCCTTCAATGGAATGCCGGGGTTTTGTCAAAACAAAAAGTGAGCTAGTGAATGCAATAGAAAACGACATCATGTCAACCGATGTATTATGCCTACAGGAAATGCCAACACTAACAACATTACCAGGGTATAATCCGAAATCGCACTCAACGAACTCAAGCAAAGGAAGCGGTGTATGCATATTCGTGAAAAATGGTATATCAAGCATAGAATTTAAATCAAGTCATCTTAAAGAAAACAATAATATCCTATACACGGGAGTTAAGATATTAAGCAGTAAATGCAACATTGACATTCTGAATATCTACATAAGTCCGAGTATTAATAAAACCGAAAAACCTTCTACGAACTATACAAGGCAATAAAACAAGTAGTGTAACAAAACACTGATATTGGCTGACTTTAACGGACACAATCCACTTTAGGACATGGATTATTTTAATAAAGTAAACAAAATAGGCGATGAAATTATAACATTCCTAGATAATACTAATTATGTTATACTAGATAATGGCTCAGAAAGATACGACTCATCCCATATACCAAGGGCTAAACGTACAGGATCTGCACCAGACATCACATTAGCTACACCAGCTCTAGCTTCCTTGGCCTCGTGGACCATCCACAACTCAACACTAGGCAGCGATCATTATCCGATCATTACTAAAGTTTCTACCCATTTCCACAAGAGAACTCCAGCAACCAGTTCCAAATGAAAGTTACATGTCATGCAAAGTGGGAACTCTTCCATCAACTATGCACCACTAGGTTACATATCGATACGAATTTAGATACAAAATACTATCACGATTAATTTGTGAACACACTCTACGTAATAAGTAAAGAAAGCATACCACAGACACGTGGTAAAGCACATAATCGGCCAACCAATCCCTGGTGGACTATATATTATGATCGGCGTCTAGTTTCAGCATGCAATATGTGTGTACTGGTAGAAAGGTGTTGTCCAAGTTTAGTATTTTATCCAGTATTTTATCATGTTCTTTTTCGCAAAATATGTAGTGTTTCTCTCCCTAGTTCCCTAACTCCAAGAATTCGTGTACACAATTGTGTATGGAATACTTCTATGTATTTCGCTGTATTAATTCCCTATACCTCAGATCCATAATTTAATCGTCATGCAACCAGGCTGTCCAATAATTTTGTGATGTAGACAGTTCCAGAAAAAAACAGACGGACAGGACAGGCTAACAGATAGACGGACAGGTGGCAACTATATAAATTCAGAAAATGTGTTTGTGGTCCAACGCACATGCACATTATAAAATAAACGAAAACAAATGGAATAATACGTGCCTAGATGACATACTGCAACCATACTATTTACTATGTAACATGTTTTAACTACAGGAGTCGTGTGTAAGGGATTCACAAAGGCGTATATGGATTCATGTGCGACAGAGATCCAACTGGTAATCTGTTCCGAATGTCAGTTTCCCTCACACGACTGGATCTGTATCATTTATACAGTACAGTACACAAGGATCACTTACAGTGCAGTGCCTTCTATTAAATTATAAAGAACATTCAAGAGCTGTGCGTTAACAAAGTATACATGTAAATGTAATGTAGTTAACTTTACGACAACCAACAGTGAATAGTTGTATCAGCTAATACATTGAAACATATAAAGCGCAAACGTGTATATATGACAGAAAAAGTGTATTGGTAATTTAAAAGAGGTTTAATCTTTAAATGGAGTATAATGCTCATAACATTTTAGACAAAAAGTAGACGTACTATTGTAATCGTGATTAAGATAGTCCCTTCACGCGTACCAAATATCAGTTGTATATATTCTATTACTTATATGAGAAACGATACTTGATGTCAGATTGATTAATTAGTTAATTAATAATTAATTAATTAAGCAATTAGTTGTTGTTTGTTTATTTTGCGAGACATAATTGGTCTGTGTACCTGCTGCCCCTCGGTACTTAAACCTGTAAATTCGGTAGCTTAAAAGGGACACGCGCATGTTTTTCTATCTTGGGCACACGAAATAGCATCTCGTTCATAAAGATGTTATCTCGTGGGAGCGAAATGGTATGTCGTGTGAACCAGAAGGCTCACTCGTTCGAATTAATTTCTATCTCGTACGATGCTGTGTCGTGGGAATATCATGTATGTGAAAATAAATTATATTTCATCTACTTTCAAGTGTAGAATCTAATCAATCAGCGCGAACATTGGCGACCTATTTTGACCCTGTGCAGTTTTCCCTTCGAATATTTTGTCTGAGCTTGGGCTACACTGGTTTTAGGATTAACTACATGTATGGGTTATTGTGACGCCTGTCACATCACACCGAGTTTAATAAATTTCTCTTTAGCAATGTCTCCCACCCGGAACTTCATGTTATTTCATGTTCATCATAATATATTGTTACAGTATCATGTTTTATATTGTTGGTACATGTATGTAGATATTCAAATGCGAAATGTATTCCAATAAGCGTGTTTTCTATAATTAGACTACCTGCATCTAAAAAAGTATACCTGTATGACGAAACATACGATGCTGGTCTGGCCGCAAACTATTTTCACCTGGTTGCACACTCGTTATCGAATATGAATACAATCAAATCGAAACGAGGACCAATATATACGGACAATTTTATTTACACAATGCTTTATTTATACGCATTACGGTATGAATAATTATGAAAGTTCTACTATGTTACAGTCTCAGCGGCTTATGAAGTGTACAGAGTGTAATGACTTCAAATGTCTGATTGAAAAAGAGACGGATATTGCAGAGAAACTGAAACTTATGGAAATGCGTAACAACAGCAGTACGTACTTTTCACATGCGTTACACCAGCTATTTATAGTTACAAACTTGCATTCGCTGTCTATTACGTCATCGACTACGATTTTAGTTTCGGTTTATATTTATGGGTGGGAATTGTCTCGAACACCTTTCGTACCCTGACATTTGGTACGACACGCTTATATAGAGGATCGTCCATCGTACATTTTGAATAGCGCTAAATAATATACGTGCGCGCTTCAGATTTCGCGTAAACAACGTGTGAGCTGAGTGAACAAGTAGTTTACACGGACGCCGACGGACACAATTGTATTATTTCCCGCTATTCATACATGTACAAGGAATTATTATTAGCCGATCTCTTTATAGATCGGCTAATATATTGGTCATCCATCGAATTCTGAAAAAGTTTGTAGCAACCCTTTTCTCCGCTATTCGGTAATCTACGAACGCGAATTTTGCTGTATCACTTCCAAATTGCATCAACCGATAAAGTTTGCATTTTTGGCAATTATCTCCGTTTAAAACTTTAAATATAGCCAAATAACACAATTTTGAATACGTAATGAGCTGAACGCCGGAAGAGATTGAACCCGGAAGTTGTTGTTGTTGAAGTCCATAGTTGGCTCTAATGGCCATATACGCCAACATACGCCGATTATTGGGCTAATTTAAAGCTTTTATTTATTAAACAGAACAAGTTTCAGCCACGTATAATCGCGTAAAATGTGTTTATTCGGCTAATATATAATCGACCTCTGCTCAAAATCTCCTCCGATCGCGTATGCGCGTCATTTGACGCTAGTTAACATTCACACAATTTTCCACCAATCAAAACGAAGAATTGCCCTTCATAGCGAACTTTGATTTGTTTACGTATCATGCAGGGATGGCAGGGATGCATCCAGCGCGCGCGATTACGGCAATCCCCCTTAATTATTGTCAATGCCGCAAATTATTGATTGTCTTGCGCCCGACATCGCGCAAAAAATCACGGATGGGCCCCTTTTTAAATGACCAGTGCGCACATTAAAAAAACATAATTGACTATTTAAACGCGCTGCGTATTTAAATCATTGGAAGGCGTGCATTTCAATCGAGTTTGTGCGGCCGTTGAACGTAAGCTTCGAGTCGATGTAAACCATTTAAATCGATAAACAAGGGATAAACAAGTGACCACGTTATCAAGGCCAATCTGGGCATGTGCCTGAATACGCAGGAGCTTGCGTCTATTTTTAGATGGCACTGTAACCGCTAGCTCCGGTAGCTACGCCCACTCGCGTGCTGCCACAGAATTCGGAAAAACACACAGTGACTACAACTTTGTGTATTGCGGAGTGTAATCTGTAGATAAATAGAGACCCCTAATCAACCCAGGCAGCGCGGCAGTCGCCTTTCCGGCTAATTTAGCCAGGAGACTGGCGAGGGCTTTTAGTTGTTTTTTTACCCACTCTTTTGCTCCACCGGATGGCGCGGGTGCTGGCGCTGGCGCAGTCGCTGTACCACCGCCCCCAGTGATAGCTATAACTAGGATCGATATAGTCATGCCGAGATCTGTGAGGATGCTTACTGGTGTTGTGTAAGTACTTTTGTAAAAACCCCTGTCTGATTATTGAATGTATTGTTGGCGCGCATGCACTGTGTTGTTCTTGTTTCCGGTTTATAAACTTTCTGTGCGCGTTTCGCCCAGCGGAGTTTTACCGGAGAATAAAGTTCACCATCAAGAACACAGCCTTTGGTTTGGTGTATCAGATTCCTTATTAGTATATATCACATTGGTGTCAGAATAAAGCGAACAAAGCCGAATTCATTCGAAGAAACAAATTTTAATTGTCGTCGTCTGCAAAATTTCAGGAAATTTGTCGAAACCATCTAGACAGAATAATTATTTTTCTCGTTTTTTCCATTTTGCATTGTTGGAAATACGTCATTTTATCGTTGAAAAGTAAGGAAAAGTAAGTAAAACTGGAGCGTAGCCCAAGAAATTAGCTATGCAAACAGAAATCCGTTTGTTTTGATGTCATTGTCAGTATTTTGTCATCACATAAGCGGCCTTCATTGAGCGTCGTCACTCACCCAGTGGTATGTTTCTTTTAATCTTAGATGTCAGTTCGGTATTAACGTAAATACTGACAATTTGTTGTTAATTACGCGGAATCCATAGAAAAGAGAAGCAACGGTGGCTACCGGCGGCAGCGATTGTGTATTGTTGGTTATGCAGTAACCGGCCTTGAAATATAATATTGGCAGTGAGGGTTATTAAAAAAGTGTTTTACTTAACTGTGAATAGGAGACATATATTGTGTAAACAAGTTAATCGTATTGACGTGTTTATTGTTAGAAACCAAAATAAAATACAAACAGCAGCATGGACTGTCAATCAAAAGTGTTTTGTGTTCACTGCGAACCAAGTATTTGTGCACATTACTAACTTTGAGGACCGTTACAAAACATGATTGTGTTCACTGCGAACCTAATCTAATTGTATATACCGTGTGTTGAACTGCGATTTGTGTAATCTTGAATTGTACAACAGTGATTGTGACATAAACACTTTTGTTTACTAACAACTAATTCATGTCTACAAAGGATTTAGAAAATTTTCTACAGCGTCATCCGGTTATTTTGCCTCAACAGGTGTGTAATTACGTCAGTGTACTACTGTCAGATAGCAAGGGTGAACGATTAAAACAATTATCAGATAATTTGGAAGCATTCCCACTAGAATATTTGTGCCGGAGAGGTGCCTCTACAGCTGAGTGTTTTACGTTACTCTGTTCAGAATTGCCAAAGATAGAGGAACAATATAAGAAACCTGCGGCAGTATATGTTTGGACTGGGACCTGCGACATCACTAGAAAATCAACACAGAGTAGGCGTGGTAAAATTGTTGTACGTTCCAACAGTGATGACAGTATTGACAGTGTACTTAAATTTTATAACAATATTGTCACCTATGTACTGGCACGTGGTGGACGAATAAAATTCATTGGTGTACCAACTTATTCGGTAACAATATACAACCGAAACAGAGATCCTCGCAATACAGCTAATGACAGTGAAGCAGATAAAGAAGTTGACAGACAGGTCAAGTATCTGAACTAAACAATTTCAGAACTGAATAGCGAACTCGGTCGAAAAACGCTAAGATTTAATGCCGACTTAGTGAAATCAAGAACCAACCGCAACTAATTCTGAGGTTCTGTTAAGTGTTGTAGCGAATCAGGATGAAGTCATACCCCCAGCATCTGAACGTGTTATTGTCGGCAGGGTTACACAACCGTCTCCAAACAAGTCAATGGTTCTAGAACCAAGTGGAATAAAAGATGGGCTACAAGTAGGATCTGTCTTAGTAAAAGCGAAACACAATGTGCCCGTCAGAGTTATTAATCTCGACAACAAACCAATCAAGCTTGTTAAAAACACACATCTTGGGAAACTTGTGGAATTAGACGAAGCCGTTGACTCAAATGCTTTACCAATCAGACAACCACCAAGGAAAACACCAATTGGATTTCAAGGAGAAGAACATCAGCTATTGTTAAGGGACCTAGATACAGGAACTGTAGTCCTGTCCCAGTCTGAATGGGCATCGCCAGTTGTCCTGGTACACAAGAAGGACGGAAGCGTCCGTTGGTGCGTCGATTACAGACGATTGAATGATGTCACTGTTAAGGACGCATACCCTATTCCAAAAATAAAAGAATGCATTGACACGTTACGTGGCTCCAGTCTTTTCTCAACACTGGACCTCATGAGCGGCTATAACCAAGTACAAATGCATGCTGATGACATGGCCAAAACAGCGTTCATAACGAAACATGGCCTTTTCGAATACACAAGAATGTCATTCGGACTTTGTAATGCCCCGTCTACATTCCAGCGGGCAATGGAGCTGGTATTCAGAGGTTTACAATGGTATATCGTACTAATATACCTGGACGATAAAATTATTACCGGAAAAACATTTAGTGAACACATCGCCAACTTGACGGAGGTTTTCCAGCGGCTGCTCGAACATGGTCTGAAACTGGAACCTAAAAAATGCAAATTGTTCCAGAAAAGAGTCCCGTTCCTGGGTCATGTTGTGAGTGGAGAAGGTGTGGAAACAAACAAGGCACTTATCAAAGACGTTATGAACTGGCCCCCACCATGCAACCGCAAAGCATTACAGTCATTTCTAGGTCTGACAAACTATTACAGGCGCTTTATTCAGAACTATGCATCAGTTGTGTCTCCCTTGCAAGCGTTGTTGAATCGTAAGGAGGCCGAATTTGAGTGGAGTGAAGTAACAAATAGCTGTTTCGAAACTGTTAAAAATAATATGTCTTCAACGCCGGTCCTTGCTTACCCCTCAAATGAAAGGAGCTTCGCCCTAGATACGGACGCATCAGATGTGAGCATAGGAACTGTTCTTTCGCAGGAGCAGGACGGGGTAGAAAGGGTGATTGCTTATGCTAGCAAGAGTCTTGGACCAGCCCATCGTCCAGGTATATTGGTACGATATACCATTGTAAACCTCTGAATACCAGCTCCATTGCCCGCTGGAATGTAGACGGGGCATTGCAAAGTCCGAATGACATTCTTGTGTATTCGAAAAGGCCATGTTTCGTTATGAACGCTGTTTTGGCCATGTCATCATGCATTTGTACTTGGTTATAGCCGCTCATGAGGTCCAGTGTTGAGAAAAGACTGGAGCCACGTAACGTGTCAAGGCATTCTTTTATTTTTGGAATAGGGTATGCGTCCTTAACAGTGACATCATTCAATCGTCTGTAATCGACGCACCAACGGACGCTTCCGTCCTTCATGCGTACCAGGACAACTGGCGATGCCCATTCAGACTGGGACGGGACTACAGTTCCTGTATCTAGGTCCCTTAACAATAGCTGATGTTCTTCTCCTTGAAATCCAATTGGTTTTTTCCTTGGTGGTTGTCTGATTGGTAAAGCATTTGAGTCAACGGCTTCGTCTAATTCCACAAGTTTCCCAAGATGTGTGTTTTTAACAAGCTTGATTGGTTTGTTGTCGAGATTAATAACTCTGACGGGCACATTGTGTTTCACTTTTACTAAGACAGATCCTACTTGTAGCCCATCTTTTATTCCACTTGGTTCTAGAACCATTGACTTGTTTGGAGACGGTTGTGTAACCCTGCCGACAATAACACGTTCAGATGCTGGGGGTATGACTTCATCCTGATTCGCTACAACACTTAACAGAACCTCAGCATTAGTTGCGGTTGGTTCTTGATTTCACTAAGCGTTTTTCGACCGAGTTCGCTATTCAGTTCTGAAATTGTTTAGTTCAGATACTTGACCTGTCTGTCAACTTCTTTATCCGCTTCACTGTCATTAGCTGTATTGCGAGGATCTCTGTTTCGGTTGTATATTGTTACCGAATAAGTTGGTACACCAATTAATTTTATTCGTCCACCACGTGCCAGTACATAGGTGACAATATTGTTATAAAATTTAAGTACACTGTCAATACTGTCATCACTGTTGGAACGTACAACAATTTTACCACGCCTACTCTGTGTTGATTTTCTAGCGATGTCGCAGGTCCCAGTCCAAACATATACTGCCGCAGGTTTCTTATATTGTTCCTCTATCTTTGGCAATTCTGAACAGAGTAACGTAAAACACTCAGCTGTAGAGGCACCTCTCCGGCACAAATATTCGAGTGGGAATGCTTCCAAATTATCTGATAATTGTTTTAATCGTTGACCCTTGCTATCTGACAGTAGTACACTGACGTAATTACACACCTGCTGAGGCACAATAACCGGATGACGCTTTAGAAAATTTTCTAAATCCTTTGTAGACATGAATTAGTTGTTAGTAAACAAAAGTGTTTATGTCACAATCACTGTTGTACAATTCAAGATTACACAAATCGCAGTTCAACACACGGTATATACAATTAGATTAGGTTCGCAGTGAACACAATCATGTTTTGTAACGGTCCTCAAAGTTAGTAATGTGCACAAATACTTGGTTCGCAGTGAACACAAAACACTTTTGATTGACAGTCCATGCTGCTGTTTGTATTTTATTTTGGTTTCTAACAATAAACACGTCAATACGATTAACTTGTTTACATAATATATGTCTCCTATTCACAGTTAAGTAAAACACTTTTTTAATAACCCTCACTGCCAATATTATATTTCAAGGCCGGTTACTGCATAACCAACAATACTCAATCGCTGCCGCCTGTAGCCACCGTTGCTTCTCTTTTCTATGGATTCCGCGTAATTAACAACAAATTGTCAGTATTTACGTTAATACCGAACTGACATCTAAGATTAAAAGAAACATACCACTGGGTGAGTGACGACGCTCAATGAAGGCCGCTTATGTGATGACAAAATACTGACAATGACATCAAAACAAACGGATTTCTGTTTGCATAGCTAATTTCTTGGGCTACGCTCCAGTTTTACTTACTTTTCCTTACTTTTCAATGATAAAATGACGTATTTCCAACAATGCAAAATGGGAAAAACGAGAAGAATAATTATTCTGTCTAGATGGTTTCGACAAATTTCCTGAAATTTTGCAGACGACGACAATTAAAATTTGTTTCTTCGAATGAATTCGGCTTTGTTCGCTTTATTCTGACACCAATGTGATATATACTAATAAGGAATCTGATACACCAAACCAAAGGCTGTGTTCTTGATGGTGAACTTTATTCTCCGGTAAAACTCCGCTGGGCGAAACGCGCACAGAAAGTTTATAAACCGGAAACAAGAACAACACAGTGCATGCGCGCCAACAATACATTCAATAATCAGACAGGGGTTTTTACAAAAGTACTTACACAACACCAGTATGCATCCTCACAGATCCCGGCATGACTATATCGATCCTGGTTATAGCTATCACTGGAGGCGGTGGTACAGCGACTGCGCCAGCGCCAGCACCCGCGCCATCCGGTGGAGCCAAAGAGTGGGTAAAAAAACAACTAAAAGCCCTCGCCAGTCTCCTGGCTAAATTAGCCGGAAAGGCGACTGCCGCGCTGCCTGGGTTGATTAGGGGTCTCGTCTCCTTCTTGTTATCTATATTATCAAAAGCGGCCGGATGGCTTGCCGAAAATGCTTGGGCTTTAATAGTAGTATCATATTGCTCGGTGCCATATACAGACGTATTCCAAATGCATAGTCTACTGGGGTGTCGGCATACTGCAAAGCGTCTTGATACCGCTGGATCGCCGCCGGGAGGTCCACCGGAGATGAGATTGCGTCCTCGACATTTGTCAAGAACTAGTTTTGGGTATCGAACGCCGATCCCGTGCCCAGTATAGCACTGCGCGCTTGCGCCTGTCCACCGATGATGGCCAGGCGAATGGAGTCGTTGAGGCGAGGAACCCCGGCCTGCGTGAACCCTAGACCCTTATCTAGCATAAATGTACCCCAAGCGTCCTGGACCGCAGCAGCCTGCTGTATGTAATCGACGTGAGCCCGTTTCGGAGGTAGCCAATCGCAGGATGAGACGCCGCAGTGCCGACCACCAGACACTTCCGGCCCGATAAGAGATCCTCCGCGGCCCAATGTTCCTGAGAGGAAACTCCGCATCCGGCTGTTGCGCACCATACGGTGAAGTTGAGCTGATTCTGCCAAAACTGCATCGGCGTCGCTTTCCACCCGTTCACGGCCTCCATGGTAGTAATCTTGGGCAGCCTATATTGTTCAATGATGTCGGGGAAGTTGGTTTGAAAGCCTGTTCCGTCGCGAACTTGGATAGTGGGGTGCACCAGCCGGTGAGCGCCCGCATTAGCGGCGTAGATCCCGCCGACCAGGTACTTTGCATTAGATTAAAGCCAAACGCGTTGGTATCCATGAATATCAAAAATATATTATCATCTTTGCTACTATCACTAATGTTCAAAGGGATGCTTGCACATTTCAGAAGTCAATCGACAACTGCTGCGGGAAACTCCGGGCCGGCCTCAGATCAATCACCTTCACGGTCGGATGGCACAATGTCGAAGTGAACGAAGGGTTCGGCTGCGTGAAGAACGGCCGCCCAGTAGGGGTAAAGCTGACCCCCGGTCTTTGGAGTTCGAGAGCCCTCTGGGCTTGATGACCGAGCCAGCCTCGCAATCTCGAAAGCCACCGGACTCGCGACCTTTAGCATCGAGCCCACCAACCGGGTAACGATCACCCCGGCGTTGGCCGTGCGGCTCGATTTTACAAAAAAACATACTCCGACAATAAGGGTTGGTTTGGGCCAGGTGAGCACGTCGGCGACGACTCGGTGGACATCGTCTTCACTAAAACACTCAGGGTGCACTTGGATCAGCTGAACACATTGTACAACACGTTAAACGGAGCTCCCAGTACACTCCTTAAAACCGTGCACGCCAGCGACTATTTCTATAGGGAGATCCCGACCTTAGACTTCCCAACTCCCGAGATGAAACGTTTGGAATCAGGGCACATCCACGAATTGAAGATCTCTATTGTTGATGATCAAGCGCCAGAGTTGAAAAACCATTACCCGATTCCGATCGTTCTCGAAATAACCGATTAAACATAACATATATATTTAGGTATTAATCATGAGCATATACGGCACATGTAGTTCCAGCGCAGAAGAGGAAATTCCCATCGCGGGCGCAGCCAGCAACGATGAAGCCGCAATGAGAAGGCTGGAGGGAAGGATAGCGCAGACCCGCACAGAGGCGGCTACGGCGATTGCACACGTACATCATGGCAGCGTCCGGGACGATTATGCGACTGGCGGTCTGCTCGGTCAACTTTCGCGGACACGCTGCTACCGAAGTCCGAGTGAATCTCGTCCTGAACGGGGTAGAGTAGAAGTCTGGCATAATCAAGCACGCGGGGCAGAGGTCGGGGTTTACGATATTCGATGATGGCACTGCAATTGAAGTTCCCGCCGGTAGTGTTATTAACTGTGTTACAAAAATCGCTGACCAAGCGAGTTCCTCCACTGTTGTGACAGTGTTAATATAACTTGATTTATGATGAATGACGAAAAGCTATATCCACACTTACCTTCAGGGACGGCCGACCCTGCATCCTTTAGGATGACCAGGATCGTCGAGATACAACAGATTCTACAGCATGAGGGAGAGACGAAGACGGGCCATGCGAAAATATATAGGCGAGCAGTCAATATAGTCGAGGGGGTGAGCACCACGTTAGCCTCAGCTTCCGTTTTAAGCGGCGTGGGGAGTGTGTCTTTATTATCAACAATCGTCGCTGCGCCGGTCGCGGTGGCCTTGAGTGCGATAGCGGCGGGTGCGGGACTGCTTTGCATGACGGCCAGACTCGTGGGTCGAAAACTAGATGCCAAGAGTCGAAATCACGACCGAATAACGGTTCTCGCGAGGTCCAAGAAAAACAGTATCGACGTTATCGTGTCAAAAGCGATAGCCGACTACGATATATCAGATAGCGAGTTCAAACTGGTCGTCGAAGAGATGGCCAGGTACCAGGAGTTAAAGGGCACGATCCGGTCCAAAGCCCGACCGCAAATTCTCGCTGAAGAAGACGTAAAAAATCTCGTCATGGAGGGGAGGGCCGACGAGAGAAAAAATCTCCTCGCCCGCCTCGGGACGTGATATGCTTATTCGCGTGTTTGCGGCAGCAGGAGAACCCTCCACCATACAGTCCAGCAGTTGCGTCGGCGCCGCCATACGGAACATAAAACTGTTTCGGGCCCCGTTACACCATCGTGATTATGTCCCTCACTGGCCACCATACATATACCGCTAAAGATTTGTGTGTACCAGGACATTTTCGTTTCAGCCGGGGTCCGGACTTTTTGTTTATTCAGTTCGAACACACAAATTCGAGGGGTGTGGAACCGTATATGGAGTGTATGGGCACTATGTAGGTTGGTGGTATCATTTTAACTCCCTATATACTACTGCTTCCTGTTGTAACAAGTGTTGTTCGTCTGCCATATTATGCTACCGTTACATGTAATGATATGCTTGGGTTAATCTGCCAACCCGCATCTCTGTCTGGGAGTATCAGGTTACAAGCTGCGGCTGGCCACAGATGGTCAGTTTCATACCCTCATGCATAGAAATTAGATTATTAAATGCTTACTGTTTGTTGCACGTTTTTCTACCGACGAACTATCGGCTATTAAACATATTAAAGATAAAACATATTTAAATGTAAGTACTTATTCACAAATAACCAAAACAAAAAAATACCCTCCCCAAAAAGTGTAATTTCATGTAATTCCATCAACTATTGATTTTATTGCGAAAACACAATTTGCCATTGGGGCTGAAATAGATTTTTGAAAATGAGTTTTGAACATGTGGACCGATTTTCAAATCTAAATTTTGTTTTCTTAGTTAAAAAACAACATTTAAATATTTCTGAGATTTAATGTGGTTATTAGCAAAAACAAATCCATGACCAGTGATAGAAAAAAAGTAAAATTAAGATATAGAGGATATTCCATCGTACAATTTTGAAAAAATAGCGGGAAATAATACACGATGGTGCGTTCGGGCCTTTACCGCATAAGCAACGAGTGAGCGTAGCGAACGAGTTGCTTTGCTTGCACGGACGTCGACGGACATGAGTGTACTATTTCCGCTATTCAAACATGTACGATGGAATATCCTATTTTATGTCACTTCCACGGCGGATATATATGCACATTTAGTCTATTTTTGAGATTATAATCAATGAATTGTGATGTGCGCATGAATAGTTATACAATGACTTATTTTCCCGCGTTTTGACGTTACGTTGTGTGACGTCAAATGTGACGTCATGTAAACATTTTGAAATCCAAATTACGCAGCTGTTTCTATGAGCCAGATATATTTCAGTGCGTGTTTGGAATGTGTTCAATCACATTAACATTCTAGATTAGTCGAGACCCTTTCCAAATTTTCAAAAAACTTTATTCTGACTGTAAAACAAATTAAACATTTGTCATGTAGCTCGTGGTTTCCAAGAAAACAGGTGCGCAATTACGGGTGTTCTCCTCATCGTGTATTATTTGTAAGGAATTGATTGCGGGTTTTCTCTCACAGCGAAACTACTATAGATACTATAGATACTACTCTACGCATATAAACACCATAACGAAGGTGAATACCAAGTTTCATCGGATCGGACGGAATTGGGCGGATGGACAGTCAGACAATATACAGTCAGACAACACTATATGCTCCCTTCACTATCGTGGTGGGGCATACACAACTATTTTGATCAGGTGCATGTACATACACCGTAACGATTTCGTGAATTAGCACTGTATTACCACGCATTCATACATTTCTTATCAATTCAAGCAGTCAGTGAACTTTTTGTTTCCGAAATATAAGGTATATACAGTACTGCTACTATTTGTAAACATTACACCAAACCAGCCAATTAGAACGCCCGCCGTGACATAACGTGAAACAGCGAGCAAATCGCGTGGCTTTCCTATAAACCGCACCTTGGAAACGCTGCGTTCACACGTGGCTTACGAGTTGGTGTCAGAATAATCTGGATTCCCGCTGGGTATATGGGTGGTCCATTTAGCGTGGAGCGAGGAGAAATAATGTTGTTCATAGATCGGAATATTGTACAATATTCTCCAGTTTGTCGCGACCTGCTTTGATTACATATTTGCGCGCAATTCTTCCTCATCCACTCTGCATCTACATTCGAATTAGCATGACCAGCTTCTAATACACAACCGACTGCGTTAATCTTACCCAGATTGACAACCTGTCTGACCATCTATTGGCACTTACAGTCATGATGCTTGATTTCTGGCGCAATTTTCAAGTATTATGAAAGAAAAAATACAAATATTGGTAAGATTAGCGCAGGCTGTATTGTAAATGAATGCGATCAATTGATATACAATCACCAACTTCATTATCACTGACAATGTACACTGACAATGTGCACGTGCACGTACTTACCTCTCTGCTATAGTTCTTCTTGACCACATATGCCATCATTCACAGGAGGTATTTGTTGTTGTTCTCCCTGTAATACAGATAAAAAATCATGTTAGACTTTGCTGACCAGCGAAGTAGACAATTACTAGTCGCATATCGCGGAATGAACCGTTATATTTATGTTACTTGGAAGGTATATATCATTTCATTGTTTTGGTTCTGTTTCTGTTCACCCCCATTTATAATATATGTTATATACGTCCTCTACATTGAAGTACTAAGTAACACTAATGTAAATCATACTTGGGCAGATGATGGCAACCAATTCATATGTAGCGGCTCTCTTGACATTAGGACTACCTGTAATATGTTCCATAATATATTTGCCGTACATTCATAAAGTTTCCATGTGCATGCTCTCATTGATAATATTACAATGGGAGCTTATAACCCGACCGCTGATGATCATTTCGACAGTTGTACACATGCGGACACTTGCTGCCTCGTTTGTGATCAGGCTCTACACGGTGTTCCATCGACTGTAAAACACATGCCATGCTTCGACGTATGATCCATGTCATTATTATCAAGTGAGCTAGTAGTAGTGGAAACAATTCATGACGGGGAATTATTGAGATCTGTTATGGGAATTAATCGCTACTATGTTGGCTATTTTGTTTAAATAAGTTGATATTCTTACCGTGTTGTGTTATCCAGTTGCACAGTCATACAATGTATTCGGTAGCTGGTCGTTCCTGACCTCATTATGCAATATATTCAATAAACATGTAAGAGAAAGGTTGGTGTCGTTAGAGTATTCGTTAAAGTCAACGAAAAAATGTTTCTTCCTTCCATGAGCCAGACCTCCAACGATGTGAGTTCGCAACTTTCTAGCACCGGCGTCCTGAAATAGACACACATCATTGTTTGTTTTTATATAAATAACGATGTGTCCGCTTTCCAAATTAAAATGGCGTTTTCAGTCTATAAATTATACTCGTATTAATAAGGGATACTATGCACAAAATGGACATTGGTAGTTTGTTGAAACGTATGAAATGATTACACAATTATGCGCTTATGTATTAAACGCTTCTTTATTTGCCATGTTTTAATTAACCAAATGACATCTACCATTAAGTCATTGTTAGTAAAATACATGTGCATACATTTGGATCGTTCCACCCGGCATAATGTGGGAGGTTCGTTTTATGCTGATCCATGTCATCAACAATGATGGAGAAATAGCGTTCTGGTATCATTTCCGTCTGACCGCGTATGATGTAGTAGCTTTCTCGTTCCATCCTACAAGTAACACATGTGCGTATATATATTAAATACATGGTTAGTGCCATCGAATATAAAATATATTCGGTTGAGACTTAGACAGCTTTATTGGGGCGAGCAAAATGGCGGCGTCCACGCTATGTAGATTCGGTATTGTATCTGATTAAAGCTCCGTTTGTTTACGATGAGCTTCAATATTGGCTGGTTTTAGACTACACAGTTGTCATAATACGCATTGCAATCATAAGCATATCCATGGCGTTGGTTACGTTGCAAATACTGTACAAATGGACACAATTTAGCTGAACGGATATCGATTTCTATTTTAAAATTCGCCGCCATCTTGAATTTGCTGGAGACTAACCAATCACAGGCCACGATTAGGGGTCAAAGGTGAAAAAATAAAGGCAAAAACGGCACTTCATGTATATTAGGCTACTTCATGTATATTAGGTTACTTCAGTATAGACAGCATTTATTCAAACCCCTTTATTATGCTACATGGAGCAATGGTTGCGGTATAAAACAATATAATGCCCCATCTCATTTCAATTTAATTTCAATATATTACACTCAATTCATTTAGATGGCACCATGAGGTATATTTTGAAAACAGTGTAAACGAGGCTGAAACATGAATATCGCTCTCGCAAATTAGTTTATACCGCAACCATTGCTCCATGTAGCATAATAAAGGGGGTTGAATAAATGCTGTTTATATTTGAAGTAACCTAATATACCTGAAGTAACCAACGACATGAATATGTCCATTATGATTGCAGTGCTTATTATGACAACTGTGTAGTCTAAAACCAGCCAATATTGAAGCTCACCGTAAATAAATCGGAGATTTAATCAGATACAATACCGAATCCACCTAGCGTGGACGCAGCCATTTTGCTTTGAATGACGTCGCTAGATGTGTAACGCTCAACCGAATATATTTTATATTCGGCGGCACTAACCATGTATTTACTTTATATACTTCAATAAGGGGGATAACACGGATTTTACGAACTTTGAGTCATACACGGTCACAGTACTTAATATGTGTGCGGTAGAGCCTGGTTTAACCAATAACTTACGCAACACACCCACAATGAAGCAATTGTACCATCCATAACACTCAATATTCGTGTATATTTACAAAAATGAGACACGTTGCCTACTTATTGTAAACACTCATTAAACACAACATGAATACATTACGTGACGTTTTTTCTTCTGGATAGTAAAATGTAGCCTCTATATCTTAAACTGTCCAAATGCCACTATGTGTGACGTCACTGGGCAACTATTAATGCGTGCAGCACAATGTATTGATATAAACTAAACCATCATAATTACACATATCTAACCATAAATGCGCGTGCCTATCCAACGTTGAAGTGTAATAAATAGGATGAAAAGCCATGCAGAGCATGATGTTATTAGCCGATCAAATCAGGGTAAAGTGCATCGAACATATGTAGGTGTCTCTGGTAACATTGTCAATGATAAACTATTTTCGACCCAGCGTTGACATTTTTCTCGATTTTGTGCAGGTTTTTGAAACCCGTTCCCAAATCGATCCAATAAAGTATTTGTCTTCACCGGGTTTCAGGGTTCGTGAATCGCCAAAGCAGCAATGTTTTGTTGTCACCATTATGTTGCGAAATATTCCAGCGTAACACCTGTACTGTATGCTCTATTTATCTACAGATTACACTCCGCAATACACAAAGTTGTAGTCACTGTGTGTTTGTCCGAATTCTGTGGAAGCACGCGAGTGGGCGGAGCTACCGGAGCTAGCGGTTACAGTGCCATCTAAAAATAGACGCAAGCTCCTGCGTATTCAGGCACATGCCCAGATTGGCCTTGATAACGTGTCACTTGTTTATCCCTTGTTTATCGATTTAAATGGTTTACATCGACTCGAAGCTTACGTTCAACGGCCGCACAAACTCGATTGAACTGCACGCCTTCCAATGATTTAAATACGCAGCGCGTTTAAATAGTCAATTACGTTTTTTTAATGTGCGCACTGGTCATTTAAAAAGGGGCCCATCCGTGATTTTTTGCGCGATTGCGCGCAAGACAATCAATAATTTGCGGCATTGACAATAATTAAGGGGGATTGCCGTAATCGCGCGTGCTGGATGCATCCCTGCCATCCCTGCATGATACGTAAACAAATCAAAGTTCGCTATGAAGGGCAATTCTTCGTTTTGATTGGTGGAAAATTTTGTGAATGTTAACTAGCGTCAAATGACGCGCATACGCGATCGGAGGAGATTTTGAGCAGAGGTCGATTATAAATTAGCCGAATAAACACATTTTACGCGATTATACGTGGCTGAAACTTGTTCTGTTTAATAAATAAAACCTTTAAATTAGCCCAATAATCGGCGTATGTTGGCGTATATGGCCATTAGTGCCAACTATGGACTTCAACAACAACAACTTCCGGGTTCAATCTCTTCCGGCGTTCAGCTCATTACGTATTCAAAATTGTGTATTTGGCTATATTTAAAGTTTTAAACGGAGATAATTGCCAAAAATGCAAACTTTATCGGTTGATGCAATTTGTAAGTGATACAGCAAAATTCGCGTTCGTAGATTACCGAATAGCGGAGAAAAGGGTTGCTACAAACTTTTTCAGAATTCGATGGATGACCAATATATTAGCCGATCTATAAAGAGATCGGCTAATAATAATTCCTTGTACATGTATGAATAGCGGGAAATAATACAATCGTGTCCGTCGGCGTCCGTGTAAACTACTTGTTCACTCAGCTCACGCGTTGTTTACGCGAAATCTGAAGCGCGCACGTATATTATTTAGCGCTATTCAAAATGTACGATGGACGATCCTCTATATAAGCGTGTCGTACCAAATGTCAGGGTACGAAAGGTGTTCGAGACAATTCCCACCCATAAATATAAACCGAAACTAAAATCGTAGTCGATGACGTAATAGACAGCGAATGCAAGTTTGTAACTATAAATAGCTGGTGTAACGCATGTGAAAAGTACGTACTGCTGTTGTTACGCATTTCCATAAGTTTCAGTTTCTCTGCAATATCCGTCTCTTTTTCAATCAGACATTTGAAGTCATTACACTCTGTACACTTCATAAGCCGCTGAGACTGTCACATAGTAGAACTTTCATAATTATTCATACCGTAATGCGTATAAATAAAGCATTGTGTAAATAAATAAAATTGTCCGTATATATTGGTTCTCGTTTCGATTTGATTGTATTCATATTCGATAACGAGTGTGCAACCAGGTGAAAATAGTTTGCGGCCAGACCAGCATCGTATGTTTCGTCATACAGGTATACTTGTTTAGATGCAGGTAGTCTAATTATAGAAAACACGCTTATTGGAATACATTTCGCATTTGAATATCTACATACATGTACCAACAATATAAGACATGATACTGTAACAATATATTATGATGAACATGAAATAACATGAAGTTCCGGGTGGGAGACATTGCTAAAGAGAAATTTATTAAACTCGGTGTGATGTGACAGACGTCTCAATAACCCATACATGTAGTTAATGAAACCAGTGTAGCCCAAGCTCAGACAAAATATTCAAAGGGAAAACTGCACAGGGTCAAAATAGGTCGCCAATGTTCGCGCTGATTGATTAGATTCTACACTTGAAAGTACATGAAATATAATTTATTTTCACATACATGATATTCCCACGACACAGCATCGTACGAGATAGAAATTAATTCGAACGAGTGAGCCTTCTGGTTCACACGACATACCATTTCGCTCCCACGAGATAACATCTTTATGATAACATCTTTATGATAACATCTTAATCACGATTACAACAGTACGTCTACTTTTTGTCTAAAATGTTATGAGCATTATACTCCATTTAAAGATTAAACCTCTTTTAAATTACCAATACACTTTTTCTGTCATATTTACAAGTTTGCGCTTTATATGTTTCAATGTATTAGCTGATACAACTATTCACTGTTGGTTGTCGTAAAGTTAACTACATTACATTTACATGTATACTTTGTTAACGCACAGCTCTTGAATGTTCTTTAGAATTTAATAGAAGGCACTGCACTGTAAGTGATCCTTGTGTACTCTACTGTATAAATGATACAGATCCAGTCGTGTGAGGGAAACTGACATTCGGAACAGATTACCAGTTGGATCTCTGTCGCACATGAATCCATATACGCCTTTGTGAATCCCTTACACACGACTCCTGTAGTTAAAACATGTTACATAGTAAATAGTATGGTTGCAGTATGTCATCTAGGCACGTATTATTCCATTTGTTTTCGTTTATTTTATAATGTGCATGTGCGTTGGACCACAAACACATTTTCTGGATTTATATAGTTGCCACCTGTCCGTCTGTCTGTTAGCCTGTCCTGTCCGTCTGTTTTTTTCTGGAACTGTCTACATCACAAAATTATTGAACAGCCTGGTTGCATGACGATTAAATTATGGATCTGAGGTATAGGGAATTAATACAGCGAAATACATAGAAGTATTCCATACACAATTGTGTACACGAATTCTTGGAGTTAGGGAACTAGGAAGAGAAACACTACATATTTTGCGAAAAAGAACATGATAAAATACTGGATAAAATACTAAATTTGGACAACACCTTTCTACCAGTACACACATATTGCATGCTGAAACTAGACGCCGATCATATATATAGTCCACCAGGGATTGGTTGGCCGATTATGTGCTTTACCACGTGTCTGTGGTATGCTTTCTTTACTTATTACGTAGAGTGTGTTCACAAATTAATCGTGATAGTATTTTGTATCTAAATTCGTATCGATATGTAACCTAGTGGTGCATAGTTGATGGAAGAGTTCCCACTTTGCATGACATGTAACTTTCATTTGGAACTGGTTGCTGGAGTTCTCTTGTGGAAATGGGTAGAAACTTTAGTAATGATCGGATAATGATCGCTGCCTAGTGTTGAGTTGTGGATGGTCCACGAGGCCAAGGAAGCTAGAGCTGGTGTAGTCTAATGTGATGTCTGGTGCAGATCCTGTACGTTTAGCCCTTGGTATACGGGATGAGTCGTATCTTTCTGAGCCATTATCTAGTATAACATAATTAGTATTATCTAGGAATGTTATAATTTCATCGCCTATTTTGTTTACTTTATTAAAATAATCCATGTCCTAAAGTGGATTGTGTCCGTTAAAGTCAGCCAATATCAGTGTTTTGTTACACTACTTGTTTTATTGCCTTGTATAAGTTTCGTAGAAGGTTTTCGGTTTTATTAATACTCGGACTTATGTAGATATTCAGAATGTCAATGTTGCATTTACTGCTTAATATCTTAACTCCCGTGTATAGGATATTATTGTTTTCTTTAAGATGACTTGATTTAAATTCTATGCTTGATATACCATTTTTCACGAATATGCATACACCGCTTCCTTTGCTTGAGTTCGTTGAGTGCGATTTCGGATTATACCTGGTAATGTTGTTAGTGTTGGCATTTCCTGTAGGCATAATACATCGGTTGACATGATGTCGTTTTCTATTGCATTGACTAGCTCACTTTTTGTTTTGACAAAACCCCGGCATTCCATTGAAGGACTATCAGGGTCTGATTGGTTTTACTTCCGTTTTTTCCCATAATATTTTTTTTATTAATATGTTCACGATTTATTGTATATCAGGGAGTCTTAGTCCCTGACGCTTAGTCGATATTATTTCACTTAGCGGTGTCATATTTGATTCCGTTTCTGGCCCATTTAGTTGCACTGGGCTCCTATTTGCTGATAGTTTGTCTTGTCTTATAAACATTATTGTTGGTATATTGTTCTTGTTTTGTTTCTGCTGTGAGTCTTTGCCTGTCTTTATTATTGGTCCATTTCTTTGTTTCCATACGTTAGTATGGAACGCCATGACAGTCTTATGTAGGCTCACATCAGTTGGTAATGTGGTCCCGTCATTTGGTAATGTGGTCCCGCCATTTGGTAATGTGGTCCCCCCATTTGGAAATGTGAGCAAGTCATTTGGTAATGTGGTCCCGCCATTTGGTAATGTGAACAAGTCATTTGGTAATGTGGTCCCGTCATTTGGTATTGCGGTCCCGTCACTTGGTAATGAGGTTCCATCGTTTGGTAATGTGGTCCCGTTATTTGGTAATGTGATCCCGTCACTTGGTAATGTGGTCCCGTCACTTGGTAATGAGGTCCCGTCACTTGGTAATGTGGTCGCGTCATTTGGTAATGTGGTCCCGTCACTTGGTAATGAGGTCCCGTCACTTTGCAATGTGCTCCCGTCATTTGGTATTGTGGTCCCGTCACTTGGTAATGTGGTCCCGTCATTTTGTAATGTGGTCCCGTCACTTGGTATTGTGGTCCCGTCATTTTGTAATGTGGTCCCGTTATTTGGTAATGTGGTCCCGTCATTCGATAATGTGGTCCAGTCACTCGGTAATGTGGTCCCGTCACTCGGTAATGTGGTCCCGTCACTCGGTAATGTGCTCCCGTCACTTGGTAATGTGGTCCCGTCATTCGGTAATTTGGTCCCGTTACTTGGTAATGTGGTCCCGTCATTTTGTAATGTGGTCCCGTTATTTGGTAATGTGGTCCCGTCATTTGGTAATGTGCTCCCGTCATTTGGTAATGTGGTCCCGTCACTTGGTAATGTGCTCCCGTCATTTGGTAATGTGTCCCCGTCATTTGGTAATGTGCTCCCGTCATTTGGTGCTAACTTCGTTCGGTGCTAACTTCATTCGGTGGTGCTAACTTCGTTCGGTGCTAACTTCAATCGGTGGTCCCGGATAAATTCCGGATAAATTATACTGAGGGATTTTACATGTAGCACTGGAAATATCAAGCATTTATATAACCATACTATGTGTGATATTTCATGAAAATTATTTTTTAAAAAATCAATTGTTTCTGTAAATGACGTCGAGAGTTGACGAACTGTTCAGAGATACGCGTTATCCTTTTGTGCTGACTTTGGAAATCAATTTCTTTGGGTGGGATTATTTCGCGTATTATAAGTGACAAAAGCCGCAACAGTGCCCTGTGTTATCTCCCCTGCCTGCGAATATTGCAAGTTTGAAATGTTATTATAATTATTACATAAAATGTATAACGTCTTCTACAGCAATACATATTTTATAAAAAAAACTTTACTTGTCATTTTCTGCTTTATGTGTAATTGATAACATTTAACATTCCAAACTGCGTGTATGAAACTGTCACCCAAATGACGCAGGGTGGCTAGGTATCAATGTGAGAAAATTATTTAGGAAGCACATCCAATCAACATATCATGAGATATGCGAAGCAAAGGTTAATGTCACCAACGTCAAGGTCAAGGTCACCGAATGGCAATGGATTGATAGCTATCAACTTGAGGACGCTATTGACCGATATGTCTCACTTTCCTCTATCGTGGGTGAGACAAAAAGTATCGATGAAGTTTGACTCACACAAATGTATCAGGAGATGTGCGAAATGTGGACGCAAGTCCAACGTTATTGACACAAAGGTCACCAATCTGAAGGTCAATATCATCCTAATGACACTGGATGGATAACTAACAATGTGAGGAAGCTATTGATGAAGTTTGGTAATGATCCGACTAACGGATCAAGAAATATATGATATTTGGACTTACAAAGTTTACGTCCCAAGTTGTGGACGACGTGGACGACGCCGACGACGACGACGACGACAACGCCGGAATTGTGACCACTATTTATCACTTTCCACTATCGTGGGTGAGACAATAATTGTGTTTATGCTCAATCGGTTAAGTTGGTATTGTTGTTATGTGTATCGGTTCTATCCTCAACCCACAACCACAACATTAGTCACAAAAGCCACAACAAACCCTGAACATAATAGGATTAGCACTAACTGTACTGTTCTTACAACGTGTTGTATTACGTACAAGAAAGCCAAACGTGCACCTGAGGGCCAAATCAGGGATATCGGGGGCCGTTTCACTAAACTTCGTACGACTAAAATGTTCGTAAATGCAAAATTATGATTAAGTATGTAAATATCACATTAAAGGTACATGCCCACTCAGTAGGCACACAATGTCTTTATAGGAATTAAATATGTGTACAATAGTGTAACTATTCCACTAGTTACAACTTACGAGTGCCCGATATTCAGATATAATCATATATTAATATTTATTTTAATAACAGTGACGCGCGGTCGTATTCATATGCAAATGAGGCACAATATTTTTTAATTATTTATACTAATTAAATGCGTCAACTGAAAATATAATATTTTCGACAGATAATAAAGTATGATCATTGCACATCAAAACATAAATACAGAGGATACATAGTAATATCCGTTAACATTTTTAAGGAAACACGGTTATCGCCCTGATATCAGTGTGAACATTTACGTCTGATATAAAATAAAATGTAATAATGGCAATCAATACGTGGGGTAATGGTGAATGAATGTTAATTTTGCCAGAAAATGTCTCCGATGATGTCTCTGGTATATATAACATTTTGTACCTACCGAGTGGTGGGCATGTACCTTTAACAATGCTTTTTTTGTAAACAAATTACTGGATTTACATTTATTGAACATAGGCTACATATGCAGCCTATGCTCAATAAATGTAAATCCATCAATTGAAATTGCCAGACGATCCTACATTTGCACTTACGAACATTTTAGTCGTACGCAGTTTAACCACCACCAGATTTCCGATACGGATGAACCCCGTAGTTAACGGTACATGTACATGCCCACTCAGTCGACACAGACTTTTCTTTATAGGAATTAAATACATTTTAAGTGTATAATTGTGTCACTATAATCAGCAGTTCTAAAAATTGCGCTCAGTATGCTTCCAACCTGCGACCCGGCTGTACGGTTGAGTCCATTTCAGTACATGTTATAGTTACATTGTTATTTCTCAATGAAATGTATATGTTGTGACCACTCATTGGAACCGTCTCCTCGTGCAATAAATACTCCTCGTTACAACAAAGACCTCTTGGCACATACAACGAAAATATTTAGGATTTTCCACAAACAAAATGGCGTATCCTCGTCATGAAATGGGATAAGGAATTCAACTACTGTCTGTTTCACGAAACATGCCGAAATTGTACGGATATATAAATAATGCAAAAACATTATTTATTTGTTCATAATGCTAAATTTGTATCAAAATTTAAGAATGAGAATGATTTGGTCCAATATTGATTTTATTATGAAAAACAATTTCCCCGTGTTAAATCCCAGAATGAAGATGTATATGGGGATTTAACATGGGACAGAGTGAATATGGGGATTTAACATGGGGACATTTTTCTATTTTCAGAAATAGTGGACCGATTTTCAAAATTTAACTTTTGTTTTCTTAGTTAGATAATTTCGGTGTCAATTTCCAAATCTTTCTTTGTTTTGACTCCTCCCAAAGCTCCTATACCTCCTCCCCACCCCATGTTAAATTTCCATAGACAAATCCATTTTTCGTAATAAAATCAACATTTGACCAAATTTCAGGAATTATAAAGAAGACTCATTCTTATATTTTGATAACATTTAATATTATCGAAACATAATTTTGTTGCATTGTTTATATGGCCGTAAAATTTGGGCAGGTTTCGTGAAACAGACAGTACACACAATGACGGTGGGCGAGTATACCAACTGTTTATTTGAACCAATATAGTCTCACAATATAAGAACACAGTCGTAGTGATATATAATGTGTCGATATATGTGGCTGTGACAAGAGAAATGGGGCTTATCGGGTTTGTGACAAGTGTAGCTCATGGTCAAATAACAGAGTTATGTATCCTGATAACGATCTATGATGCGTGTTAGAAACATCACGAATATATTCTTGATGGAATGGCGAACCGTCCAGATCCTGACTATGGAGATGCACTCGGAAATATACTGGTCGCAAAACCTATAAGCCCCATTTCCCCAGTCACCGCCATATATGTGTCGGGTTTATTGTCATATCGACATTGTGAGCTAAGACACACAAGCATGAGTTTATTAGTGACAGAGAAAATAACAAGGCAATCGACGCCGAGTGTCTCAACCATGAAGGCCAAGGTCACTAAGAAATCAGAGCTCCAGATAAGGTGCGTATTGGCGTATTGTACGTAATTATTTTAGCTGAATACGCATTGATTGTCAAAAGTGGGAGTACAAAATACTCACAGCAATGTGAAAATACGCATTGGTTTTCAAATTGAGTAGTGCAAATATTGTCATAAAGTTGAAAATTCATTTAGTTGAGCTGCAAAAAGCAAAGTGTTTGCCTTTTGCAGCTCAATTAAGGGAATGTTTAAATGTGTTTTATTTTTGTATCAAATTTGTAAAAGTAAAATACGCAATGATTTTGAAATCAGGTGGTATAGTACGCTTTAGACACAAAGTTTATCTGGAGCTCTGTAAGGTGAATATCAAGGTCACACGAATGCCACTGGGTGGATATCAATAAATCCGAGGAAGCTATTGATGAAGTTCGGTAATGATCCAACTAAATAGATATTCAACATGTGGACGTAGTAAAAGACATATTGTTATGTTCATAATCTCCTCTTCGTTAAAGTTCATCAGTTTGTTTAGACTCATGAAGACGGGCATGACCATCGTCTTTAATTGCGGGCACGTACAGACCAGATTTGTGCCTGTTTCCAGAAACGAACGATTGCCTATCGTTTGCACATCGTATTGACATCGGTTCATTTATATAATTAGAAAACAATATGTTTTCGTTGGTTTAAACGTGTCACGTTTAAACCAACGAAAACATCGTTTTCTCATTAAAAACAACGAAAATAATGTCAAAACGATGCGTTGAAAGAATTGATAGGCCTGTATATGGTTGAACTAGTTTGCACATGCGACATTATCGACATCGTATTGACATCGTTTATATTAGAAGTATATGTTTTCGTTGGTTTAAACGTGTCACGTTAAACCAAACGAAAACATAAAAACGTGTCTCATTAAAAACAACGAAAATGATGTCAATACGACGATTAGTAAGAATCGACAGACGTTTAAATTGTTGAAAATCGGGTAATCAAACGAAACATATTGATTTCATTTACACACAAAGAAACGATAATCGTTTGTATGCATACATGTACCATTGTACCAAACGATCGTTTTCACTGCGTTTTCCATTATTGTTCGTTTGTTTCGTTAGGGAACCTGTTCTCGGCAACCTCCCACGTTGCACGGACTGTACGGGCAGTCTTGCAGAGATCCGTGCCCGCAACGACATTGTCTCATGTTGACTACCTAGCTCATCAATCAGAGGGATGTGTATTTGCTATGTCAAAACCTGATACATGTACGTACAGTCGTACCTCCCTGAACGGCCACCTCTCTACAACAACACCCTCTCTGTAACAGCCGCTAGTTTATATCCCAAAATGGATGAGTTCACCCTTAGGCTGCTGAGCACAAAAATTGTCGCCTATTGTTGCTTTATATCTTGCCTTAATTCTCAATGAAAACATGGTTTGGCAGCACTTTAGAATCATTTCCGTTGGAAATGATTCTAAAATGCGGTCAAAGCATGTTTTTTATGAGAATAATCGAAGAAAATAAATAAATAGCAGAGGACAAAATTTAATTCAGCATTAACCTCCCTAACATCCACCTCTCTACAACAGCCAGTTTTGCGTCTTCCCATAGGTGGCTATTGTAGAGAGGTTGCACTGTATTATCACATATGTTTGAGCAGATGGTCAGTATGTTGGTGTCCTATGGGCATTTTGGTGGATTTGGGTAGATTTGGGTGGATTTCATTGGTTTTTAGTACATTGTAATCTAGACAGTTTTGTGCAACTACTAATGCTCAAACATTACAAACAACATAAATCGCCAATTATCTACACATTCACCGTTCCAAACTTTCTGGCCTCTTTTATACTGTGAACATATCTCTAGTTATACGTGTAATTACCGGGAGGTGACGTAAATAAATTGTGTGTTGGTAAAAATGCACCCAAACCACCATATTCACCGAAATACCACATAAAACACCGAAATATGAATCGTTCTTCAAGAACATGTGGTATCATCTTTCGAAAAGCAAATATCAAACAGGGAGAAATGCTATTCATATGGACAGTAAGTATATACAAGGTGCATGATCACGTGGTTACAACAAGAACAATGGCTGAAAGTGTTGAAAGCGTGCTCACTCCTTATTTGATATTTTCCTTAATAGGCAACGGATTTTTATGAAATATGGCGCAGCAAACGCGTCTACATGGGCTGCATTTGATGGTCCCGGAAGTTCGGCACATACTTATCTCGTTTTTTGCGATTAATCGATTTCCGTGTCAGTAGACACGGAAATCGATTCTTCTCAAAAATGACAGAAGTTTGGGCCAAAGTTCCGAGACCACCAAATGCAGCTTAACAAATCGCGTTTGATGCGCCATACGTCATCAAAATCCGTTACATAATAAGGAGAAAATAAGAGAAGACGTCCTTTCAATCGGAGAGCTTCTGTAAGTTTCAGTGCTTGTTGTCGAGGTTGTAACCACATGATCATACACCTTGATATAGCAAATCATGACAATGTACATGTATATCACAGATACGTCAAGAGTTTTCACAATAAGCACAATAACACGACTCTCTAATATTTCTGAAGATTTACAAAAAGCAAATCCCATGCTATAATAATAGTTTCTCACCAGACCGCGAGTCGAAATTTATATGGACAGTGGGCGTCTGCATCACCATGAGCCAGCTGACTTCCAGGCACTTGGAAACGAACGTGGCGGTTGCTGAACTAGACGAAAAAATAACTGAATTTCAAAAAGAGGCCCGGTTGGGTGTTGAAAAAGCCCTAGAAGACCACCAGGCGACCATTACGGAGGCTTATGAGGTGTTGCGCTCAGAGGACTCTCTCATCAGAGAAGTGGCACTTACTGAACTAGACGGAAAAATAACCGAAGTTTCCGATAAACTGAAACGTGATCGTAGAGCCGCGAACAAAGCGCTTGAGGAGACCACTGAACAGGTTCGTGCTGAGGCCCATACCTCTATCGGGGGGCTTGCCGGATTGTTGAAAACAATGAAAACGCAAAAACGTGTCATAACAGTTGGGCTGAGAAGCGGGGCCCATTGGTTGAGGGGTTCTCTGAATATTCGTTCGGTGCCAAAGCGAGTAATAAATATGGGGGATACGCCATGACAGCTCCAGGTACACTTCTGCGAATGGCGGTCTGCTCGGTTAATGCTAATGGTAAAACTGTGGGCGCGGTCGTGATAAATCTCGTAGTAGATGGGGAAGAACGGGCGGTTGGAGTCACTAAACTCGCTGGAGATATTTCATCGGTGGTTTTGTTCTCCGGTGATGATCTAATTAGACTTTCCGAAGGTAGTGTTATTAACTTTGTTACGAAAATCGCCTACCCAGCGAGTTCTTCCACTATTGTCTCATTGTTAATTGAACTTAATTTGTAAGATACTAATATATTGAAAATCATGAACGAATCACCGCTTCCAATTGTCAATACCATTCCATCAACACTGTATCCAATTGTCAATACCAATCCATCAACACTGTATCCAATTCGCGAAATATATTTAGATTTTAGGTTGGATAATATCGTCGTTATGCATGATAGTTTAGTTAGCGAATGTAAAAAATAGAAAAAGAATCGCTAAAAAATATAAGAGCGTTGCAAATTTAGCAGAGGCATCTAGTACGGTTCTGTCAAGTTTATCTGTAATGAGTTGTGCGGGAACTGCCGTAACGCTATCTACAATTGTAACAGTTCCAATTGCTGGGGTTTTGAGTGGAATTACAGTTGTATCTGGAATACTTTGTATGTTAATTAGGGTGACTAGTCGAAAACTCGAGAAAAAATGTAGAAAACATGATAGAATATCCGTTCTCGCTAGGTCTAAGAAAAATAGCATCGACGTTATAGTGTCCAAAGCGTTGGCCGATAATGAAATATCAAATTTAGCGTTTGAATCCGTTGTGGAAGAAATGAGGAGATATGAAGAATTAAAAAATGATATTAGAACCAAAGCGCGCGCCACCATGCCCAAGATTGAGAGTACTGATTGGGATAAATTGAGGGTAAAACTTGGAGATAAAGTCGGAGGAAATGTTACTGCACCACCATCCTGGAAATTATGATATTTTAGTAAATAATTTTTAAAAAATAATTTAAAAATTTTCTTAAAATTATAAAATTAATTATATTGGTGCTGTAAACAATTTATTAATTAATTTTAGGAAAATTATTAACAATTTAAAAAAAAGAAAAAGAAAAAAAGTTTTAGGTCCCACCGAGGCTCGAACCCGCGCCAGCAAAACCCTTCTGGACCCATCCCACTAAGCCTTCGCTTTAAATCTCTTCTCTTCTCTTTGTTAGGCTTAGTGGGATGTGTCACGCTCACATCTCCTCCACCCCATCATTGGACCGATACCGCGGACCGCTCCTCTTCATTACCTCCATCCGCTATAATGTGTAGAGCGGCCAGAGTGAAGTACATGTGGCGAAACTTGTCTCAGCGCTGAGATATTATTGCCGGCGTCCCGACAATGAACTGTGTTTCTCCGTATATAAACCTAACTTTTGTTGGTGGAAATGTATGGTATAAGAGAGACAACTCTGACAAGGACGACCCGTTTTAGAAGTACACAGTTGTCTAACTTGGCTCTGTATTCTATAGGTGGTCCGCACTTTTGGTCTATTCAGTTTATACACTAGTGCGATTTCGGTTATTTCGTTGGGTAGCTGAAACAAGGTAGCCGAAAACCTCCATACTTTTGGGACGGATTTTACAGTGTTTTAATGCTGTAGAAACACCGTGAATTATCAAAAACTACACATCAGATCGATTCTATCTTTCTAACTGACTTTCCGATTTGAAATATTACTAAACGATAATACTTGCGAGCACGTAATTCCTTGTTAACCATTCGATGAGTAGCCTGAGTTCCACCACATAGCAATGACTCGGCTTTGGTCCGTACCCCACAATGCCGACATGGACGAGGCGGAACCTCTTCGCATCCATGCACGGTGATGTTTGCAATATTCGTAAATACCGGTGCGAAAACATCTCTCGTGACTACCTGTCTTCAACCACGCACACTTAACTAGAACCATTATGTTATATATATACTGAGTATAACATAGGGATTCTTATCTCTAATAGGGTGTATCTTCTCATGTCATAAACATATGGTCTCGCGGTTGATGAAAAATATTTTTCCATTCTTCTCATACATACCCGCCGAACAGTGGGGGAAAATCCGAGTAGTATATAAGAGTCAAACATGATACCACCTACTGATGGGAGGCACCGCGCGTAGCGGGGGGCTTCCATCAGTAGGTGGTTTGCCACCGCTGAACGCCAATGCGTTCCCCACCGCACCACGTACGAGCAGTGCGATCGAAGCCATTATTTCCATATATTAGCCGGTAGAATTCCAGCTTTAACTAGATAATCTCGGGTCCCAACTGCGGCCGCTACATCTAGGGTCACGAGACCTACGTCTCTTGCAGTCATGTCTAACTTGGGAACGGGCCCTCCAAAGACCATCTTTGATAGTCGAGCAAACCCGATACTGAGGCTCGATATCACCACGGCGTGATAAACCGCATTCACTATTATTTTACCATCGTATTCAGCCATTACATATACTGATAACTATACAGTTATTGCATATAAAAGGGATCGTGAACAGTGTTTATATGGGGCGCAATCGGTTTCGGAACTTCTTTCGGAACCGCGGCTGGTTGTCGCGAAAGGTACAGTGGAACCCCTCCAAACCGGACCCCCTCTATACCGGAATTCGCGCTATACCGAACATACGACCACGTCCCGAATATTCTGCTATATAAACACATTAGTTTTACCCCTCTATTCCGGAACCCCTCTACTCCGTAATCCGGACGCGATTTCAAGTCCCAAAACCATATTTCAGCGTTAAAATAACCCCGGAAAACTGTAAACACTGTCACCTGTCAGGATGTCATCCAATAAATACACCGCGCCCAATTTCAATGTTGTTGTTTCAAGCGGGTCTCAAAATCACACCGTGTTTACAATAGACTGGTTCCCGGTAGTATTGTTCAGCTCTGGCTCCCAAAATGCGGAGCCACGAGAATGAGACGATTTTAACGGACGTGTTTTTTGAACGTCATAAGCGGCATTATAAAGTTAGGAATCTATTCAATACATGCGACCTAAATACGAGACATGTTTGCTGTTACGGAAATAAAATAATCGGCACATTATTTTTGAACCAACCGACCGATTAATTGAGATAATCTAATAAACTTAACGAGGCTGTAAACTCGTGACTGTAGCCTGCGGGCTATTGCAGCAGCTCGCGGTAACTACACAGCACACGCGAAATGTGTCATATGCTCTTTGCGACCAGTGTAGACCGTAGACATTGCGAATCTGCACTATTTGCTATACCCTTGCGAATCTGCACTATTTGCAATGTCAATAAAAAAAACACATTCTGGTCTTAAAAGAGCGTTCCAGCTGATCGAGAAAGTTCCACAGTGGCACAAAATACTTAGGGGCCTTTATCCCATGTCATCTGCACTCTGTTTATTGGGAATTACACATGTCGACATGATAAAACACAACTGGGTAGCCGAGCCCCCATTTAAGGTGCGTAATTTGGGGGTACATTTCTTATTTGTCCATACAAATGGCAAGTTGGGAGTGCTTTAGAATCGTCTCATTGGGACTTAACTTTTTCGGGTGGAGAAATATGAAAATACTCTATAAATTTACTATACTGGTGGCTGGTCCACAACTAAACTGTCACCTTGTCGTGTAGTTTTATAAAAAAAAACACTTGTTTTTATTTGTTTGTTTGTTTCCAATGAAAAAGTCATCATATCAATTCTCAGAATAAAAAGAAACTTGACATATTTATTGAAAAAATGTGTACATATGCTTTCAATATGGTAATACTGGTATATACTATACAAATCCAAGAGTTAATGATGGAAAACATACATTTCCTTAACTGGAAATAGAAAACCCCTCTAAACCGAAAACCCCTATAAACCGAACTTTTCAGTCTGTCCCCAGGGTGTTCGGTTTAGAGGGGTTCCACTGTAGTACCGCAGTGGGAACACAGACAGGGTGCCTGCAACTGCCAGACCACCACCAACAACTCACGGGATGATCCATGTCGGAGCCCGTTATGCAGGAACTATCGGAGATTGAACCGCAGCTGCCTTCGGATGTTCCGCCGAAACCGCCTTCGGGCGTATTGCTGTTTCAATAGCAGCTGGAACAACTAACGACTGTTTGGCCTCACGAAGCTCGGCGAGTATTTTATCTTGTTTAGATTTTTGGGCAGCAGCCGCTGCCCGCCCAGCTGCCTGTCATTTTGGTGTTTTGTGTCGTGCAACCGGAGCTTGCTCCTGAAGTGCAATCGGGGATAGTTCCTCTGGAGCACTCGGGGATTGCTGTTCCATCACTCTCGCAGGTGCGTCTTGTGTCATCATTTTCTGAGCTTACAGTTTATGGGCATATATGTCCAAATTGACAGTGCTTAGCTGTGGTCAACGCGGTTGTCAGCGGTGCTAAGAACATGCCAAACTTGTGGTAAATTATGCAGCAATCTGTTATTAGCGCGTGTCCGACAAAGGGATCAGTCTGGAGGTCGTCGACCAATCCCGATTGATTCTGGATTGGCAGAAACGTACTCGCCGCTGCTGCGCAGAGCTGAATGGCTGGCGCCCCTAGGGTTTTCGTCATCACCGCGCCTAGCCGCGATTCGTATCGGGCATACCATTTTTCAATCTTATCCACCTGGTCGACTGTGAGATGTCGCCCCAGATACTGCTCGGTCTGCCCCCCTGCAACCAGTGCAGCGAGCCGTTTGCGCCGCTGCGAAGTCGCGGTTTCTGACGTGCCGACAGCCGTGTCGGCAGTCGTGCCGACAGTCGTTCCTGCAGTTTCAGCCGTGTCGGCAGTCGTTCCTACAGTTCCAGCCGTGTCGGCAGTCGTACCGACAGTCGGCACGACTGTTTCTTCCATTAGCTGATCGAGAAGTTTGTCGCAGTTCATTTTGTTTATCACAAGCAGTGCTATTCTGACTGGCCTCATAAGTCTAACATATTGCCAAGCGCACCACCCGATAATTATGAGCATCGTTATGCTCGCAGCGCAGCAACAAATTGATTCCCACACTGTTCAGCAATTGTTCAGCATTTGTTAACCATTGTTAATCATTTGTTCAACATTTGTCAAGCAATTGCTCAGCATTTGTTAACAATTGTTAAGCATTGCTAAGCATTGTTAAGCATTTGTTCAGCAATTGCTCAGCATTTGATAAACAATTGTTCACAATTTCTCAGCAATTACTAACGATCGTTAAGCTGTGTTTATCACAATCTAAGCTGCGCTTAATAATTGCTTATTACTTTGTAAGCAGTTGGCTGATCAGTCTTTAACAGAAGCTTGGCGTGCTTAGTTACCGAAATCATCTGACGAACTTCCAGGCGCTCCTCGCGCGTTGGGATAACGTCGTTCTCTCGCAGACAGTCATCGAATGAGTCTCGGTCCTTGCAGTGAAAGAGGGCGACCCATTTCGTTCGCTCCCGCAGATCCTTGAGGACGGCGTTGTACTTCTGAGTGGAGATCCATACGCTTTGCCCCGCATGCCGGCCCGAAAATGCGAGCTCGGAGAGCATGTCATTCTTTTTGGTCATCGCCGCCTTGGCGGAGCAGTCGTCAATCACGTATAGGGTGGGCTCGCTCTGAAATACTTGGTAGAAGCCACGCAACCAATCGTGAAGCCTGTCGCCGCGGTCAACGACGTATATCTCAGGGTCTGTCCATATCGACGGGCGCCGCTGATAAGTCGTGTTGAGCCGCACAGTGAGACACAGGATCACAATGTGTCGAATGGCATCGCGGTAGGAGCCATCGAGCAAGTCCAGAATGCAAACCGTTTTTCCGCATCCTGTCTGCCCACATATTATTGGCAGAGTGGGCATCCTTCGTAAAACCCAGAGTTTTGGTATAAAGCTGAGACGTATCGGCCATCATCGATGTTGAGTTGCACATCTGTGATTTTATATAGGTACACGTTCAATACGCCAGCTCCGTCCGCCTCTTTGGCTATCTGGATCGTCACACCCTCGCTCGCGTTCTCAACTTGGCGTCCACTACCGTGCAGTTGGTCGTCGTCGCTGGTTCGCATGTCTAGCCATAGCGCGCACTTGGAAGTCAGGAACTCCGCGAGGGAGACGTCCGAGAGCTGCTGGTATTTGGCAACCGCGGTAACCTCCGGGGCGCACTTAGAACCTGCAGCAAACTGCTTTTTGGCTTCGTCCCACTGCTGGTGTGTGCGAAGGCCCTGGCTGTGGAGTTGATTGGGGACTCCCTCGATCGTCACCTCGATCTTTGTGATTTTGGGGTTGTAAAATTGGTCGCTTTTTCTAGCCCGAGCGTGAACCGAGCCTCCTCGAATAGCATCAGTATGCCTTTCATCGAGCGGGCGGGAACGTTGATATTAATGTTCCACAATGTGTCGCTGCTTTTGTCTTTCTTCATCTTGCGATGGCGAAGAACTCGGTCGTAAAATATGGCAACGCGCCCGGCGTACTGGGTTCTGATCAATCGGCGAGTTCGGGCATCGTGACCATGTACTCCAGCGAAACATTGTCGATCGAATACGTCGATGCCATTTCATTGGCTATGAGAACTCGGCAGTAGTCGTTGAACGATTGTTCGTATTCGAGGCGGTCAGCAAAAGCACTCTGATAGTATGACTCAAAGTCGAGTGGGATGTAGAAGCGGTTGCCGTAAGCGGCAACGATGATCGAAGTCTGGTTACGTTCCTATTTCAGCTGGTGTCAATACCCCGATAGACCGCGTTTTCGCGCTCTTGTGCCGTTTTCCAGAGGTCCTGATAGCAATGCTGGACGCCGCTGTCGTCGATCGACATCACCTCATTACCAGAAATATTTATCGTTGTCTTCTTGACGATGGCGCGACCCAGGTTCTGAACGACGGTTCGGTCCGCGTCTGTCGACATCAGCGTCCAGCATTGCTATCAGGACCTCTGGAAGACGGCACAAGAGCGCGAAAACGCGGTCTATCGGGGTATTGACACCAGCTGAAATAGGAACGTAACCAGATTTCGATCATCGTTGCCGCTTACGGCAACCGCTTCTACATCCCACTCGACTTTGAGTCATACTATCAGAGTGCTTTTGCTGACCGCCTCGAATACGAACAACCGTTCAACGACTACGGCCGAGTTCTCATAACCAATGAAATGGCATCGACGTATTCGATCGACAATGTTTCGCTGGAGTACATGGTCACGATGCCCGAACTCGCCGATTGATCAGAACCCAGTACGCCGGGCGCGTTGCAATATTTTACGACCGAGTTCTTCGCCATCGCAAGATGAAGAAAGACAAAAGAAGCGACACATTGTGGAACATTAATATCAACGTTCCCGCCCGCTCGATGAAAGGCATACTGATGCTATTCGAGGAGGCTCGGTTCACGCTCGGGCTAGAAAAAGCGACCAATTTTACAACCCCAAAATCACAAAGATCGAGGTGACGATCGAGGGAGTCCCCAATCAACTCCACAGCCAGGGCCTTCGCACACACCAGCAGTGGGACGAAGCCAAAAAGCAGTTTGCTGCCGGCTCTAAGTGCGCCCCGGAGGTTGCCACGGTTGCCAAATACCAGCAGCTCTCGGACGTCTCCCTCGTGGAGTTCCTGACTTCCAAGTACGCGCTATGGCTAGACATGCGAACCAGCGACGACGACCAACTGCCCGGTAGTGGACGCCAAGTTGAGAACGCGAGCGAGGGTGTGACGATCCAGATAGCCAAAGAGGCGGACGGAGCTGGCGTATTGAACGTGTACCTATATATAATCACAGATGCGCAACTCAACATCGATGATGGCCGATACGTCTCAGCTTTATACCAAAACTCTGGGTTTTACGAAGGATGCCCACTCTGCCAATAATATGTGGGCAGACAGGATGCGGAAAAACGGTTTGCATTCTGGACTTGCTCGATGGCTCCTACCGCGATGCCATTCGACACATTGTGATCCTGTGTCTCACTGTGCGGCTCAACACGACTTATCAGCGGCGCCCGTCGATATGGACAGACCCTGAGGTATACGTCGTTGACCCCGGCGACAGGCTTCACGATTGGCTGCGTGGCTTCTACCAAGTATTTCAGAGCGAGCACCCTAATACGTGATTGACGACTGCTCCGCCAAGGCGGCGATGACCAAAAAGAATGACATGCTCTCCGAGCTCGCATTTTCGGGCCGGCATGCGGGGCAAAGCGTATGGATCTCCACTCAGAAGTACAACGCCGTCCTCAAGGATCTGCGCGAGCGAACGAAATGGGTCGCCCTCTTTCACTGCAAGGACCGAGACTCATTCGATGACTGTCTGCGAGAGAACGACGTTATCCCAACGCGCGAGGAGCGCCTGGAAGTTCGTCAGATGATTTCGGTAACTAAACACGCCAAGCTTCTGTTAAAGACTGATCAGCCAACTGCTTACAAAGTAATAAGCAATTATTAAGCGCAGCTTAGATTGTGATAAACACAGCTTAACGATCGTTAGTAATTGCTGAGCAATTGTGAACAATTGTTTATCAAATGCTGAGCAATTGCTGAACAAATGCTTAACAATGCTTAGCAATGCTTAACAATTGTTAACAAATGCTGAGCAATTGCTTGACAAATGTTGAACAAATGATTAACAATGGTTAACAAATGCTGAACAATTGCTGAACAGTGTGGGAATCAATTTGTTGCTGCGCTGCGAGCATAACGATGCTCATAATTATCGGGTGGTGCGCTTGGCAATATGTTAGACTTATGAGGCCAGTCAGAATAGCACTGCTTGTGATAAACAAAATGAACTGCGACAAACTTCTCGATCAGCTAATGGAAGAAACAGTCGTGCCGACTGCCGACACGGCTGGAACTGTAGGAATGACTGCCGACACGGCTGAAACTGCAGGAACGACTGTCGGCACGACTGCCGACACGGCTGTCGGCTCGTCAGAAACCGCGACTTCGCAGCGGCGCAAACGGCTCGCTGCACTGGTTGCAGGGGGGCAGACCGAGCAGTATCTGGGGCGACATCTCACAGTCGACCAGGTGGATAAGATTGAAAAATGGTATGCCCGATACGAATCGCGGCTAGGCGCGGTGATGACGAAAACCCTAGGGGCGCCAGCCATTCAGCTCTACGCAGCAGCGGCGAGTACGTTTCTGCCAATCCAGAATCAATCGGGATTGGTCGACGACCTCGAGACTGATCCCTTTGTCGGACACGCGCTAATAACAGATTGCTGCATAATTTACCACAAGTTTGGCATGTTCTTAGCACCGCTGACAACCGCGTTGACCACAGCTAAGCACTGTCAATTTGGACATATATGCCCATAAACTGTAAGCTCAGAAAATGATGACACAAGACGCACCTGCGAGAGTGATGGAACAGCAATCCCCGATTGCTCCAGAGGAACTATCCCCGATTGCACTTCAGGAGCAAGCTCCGGTTGCACGACACAAAACACCAAAATGACAGGTAGCTGGGCTGCCCAAAAATCTAAACAAGATAAAATACTCGCCGAGCTTCGTGAGGCCAAACAGTCGTTAGTTGTTCCAGCTGCTGTTGAAACAGCAATACGCCCGAAGGCGGTTTCGGCGGAACATCCGAAGGCAGCTGCGGTTCAATCTCCGATAGTTCCTGCAGAACGGGCTCCGACATGGATCATCCCGTGAGTTGTTGGTGCTGGTCTGGCAGTTGCAGGCACCCTGTCTGTGTTCCCACTGCGGTACTACAGTGGAACCCCTCTAAACCGAACACCCTGGGGACAGACTGAAAAGTTCGGTTTTATAGGGGTTTTCGGTTTAGAGGGTTTTCTATTTCCAGTTAAGGAAATGTAGTTTTCCATCATTAACTCTTGGATTTGTATAGTATATACCAGTATTACCATATTGAAAGCATATGTACACATTTTTCAATAAATATGTCAAGTTTCTTTTTATTCTGAGAATTGATATGATGACTTTTTCATTGGAAACAAACAAACAAATAAAAACAAGTGTATTTTTTTTTTATAAAATACACGACAAGGTGACAGTTTAGTTGTGGACCAGCCACCAGTATAGTAAATTTATAGAGTATTTTCATATTTCTCACCCGAAAAAGTTAAGTCCCAATGAGACGATTCTAAAGCACTCCCAACTTGCCATTTGTATGGACAAATAAGAAATGTACCCCCAAATTACGCACCTTTAAGGGGGCTCGGCTACCCAGTTGTGTTTTATCATGTCGACTGTGTAATTCCCAATAAACAGAGTGCAGATGACATGGGATAAAGGCCCCTAAGTATTTTGTGCCACTGTGGAACTTTCTCGATCAGCTGGAACGCTCTTTTAAGACCAGAATGTGTTTTTTTTATTGACATTGCAAATAGTGCAGATTCGCAAGGGGTATAGCAAATAGTGCAGATTCGCAATGTCTACGGTCTACACTGGTCGCAAAGAGCATATGACACATTTCGCGTGTGCTGTGTAGTTACCGCGAGCTGCTGCAATAGCCCACAGGCTACAGTCACGAGTTTACAGCCTCGTTAAGTTTATTAGATTATCTCAATTAATCGGTCGGTTGGTTCAAAAATAATGTGCCGATTATTTTATTTCCGTAACAGCAAACATGTCTCGTATTTAGGTCGCATGTATTGAATATATTCCTAATTTTATAATGCCGCTTATGACGTTCAAAAAACACGTCCGTTAAAATCGTCTCATTCTCGTGGCTCCGCATTTTGGGAGCCAGAGCTGAACAATACTACCGGGAACCAGTCTATTGTAAACACGGTGTGATTTTGAGACTCGCTTGAAACAACAACATTGAAATTGGGCGCGGTGTATTTATTGGATGACATCCTGACAGGTGACAGTGTTTACGGTTTTCCGGGGTTATTTTAACGCTGAAATATGGTTTTGGGACTTGAAATCGCGTCCGGATTACGGAGTAGAGGGGTTCCGGAATAGAGGGGTAAAACTAATGTGTTTAAATAGCAGAATATTCGGGACGTGGTCGTATGTTCGGTATAGCGCGAATTCCGGAATAGAGGGGGTCCGTTTTGGAGGGGTTCCACTGTACCTTTCGCGACAACCAGCCGCGGTTCCGAAAGAAGTTCCGAAACCGATTGCGCCCCATATAAACACTGTTCGCGATCCCTTTTATATGCAATAACTGTATAGTTATCAGTATATGTAATGGCTGAATACGATGGTAAAATAATAGTGAATGCGGTTTATCACGCCGTGGTGATATCGAGCCTCAGTATCGGGTTTGCTCGACTATCAAAGATGGTCTTCGGAGGGCCCGTTCCCAAGTTAGACATGACTGCGAGTGACGTAGGTCTCGTGACCCTAGATGTAGCGGCCGCAGTTGGGACCCGAGATTATCTAGTTAAAGCTGGAATTCTACCGGCTAATATATGGAAATAATGGCTTCGATCGCACTGCTCGTACGTGGTGCGGTGGGGAACGCATTGGCGTTCAGCGGTGGCAACTTTCTTTTCTCGAATCTGCGAAGCTCGGACGTAGATGCGCAGCACACGCATCACGATCTAACTGTAGAACAAATCCAGAGCGCACACGCAGCATGGTCACGAAAACGAACCGCCCGTCTGGACTGGATCAACGAAGATCTTCGCTGCGAGAATCACGCCGTGCAAACTTTCGGGATTGTTGACGCCGCCATCCGCGAGTATCCGCGGACATATCCGCAGAAAAGTCTCGCGCCGCTGGATCCCGAGCCCCATCTTTCAGACTTCTAGGTGCCGTCAGAGGCCTAAAAAGACCGCGAGATCGCGGTCGTCGTATTGGGAATGGTTACGACAGGCCTCGTCAGCTACTATATTGCAAAGCAATAATTGCATAGCAATAAGCATTTGAACTTTTTTAAATATATATATATATAGAACGATGTTAGTTGACGAGCTTTATTACGCTCTGCTTGATGTAGGCTACTCGGCCCTTAAACACCGTTTATCTGGCGCAAATGGTCTGATCCGTCTGGCCCAAGATTCTCTCGAGACGGAGACTGTTCGATCTACTTGAATACCTTGCATACGATCGACACGCACAGGCTTGATAGCAAACTATCGGTTCGCCTGGCGCGCAAGCTAGCGAACACATACTACAGGCCCCGCGGCTACTAGAAGGGACTCGCGGCCATCAATAACCTCACCGCGGCGACCAAGGTTTCCGAAAACGCTGCCAAGGAATGGCTCAATAAGCAGGCCATCATCTATTTACCCGCGTCGCACAGTATTCCACGCCCGAAATTCGACGTGCCGGTGCCGAACGAAGTCCACCGAACAGACCTCCTGTTTCTCCCTCACGATCGCGTCGATCGCAAGACGTCCAAGGAGGTGGCCGAGGCTCTTTCCCGAATATAAGAATATCCACTCTTCTGTCTTTGTAAACGTCACACATTTGTCCCAACGCTTCCAAGAACGGTGCGACGTCTAGGTCGTTGTAGTATCACAGCCAGTTTTCATGTTTTTCTCTTTGTAGATCGCGTTGCACGCTGCTAGCTCACTCTCTGTAATAAGGTACCCTTCCACCCATACCCATTTTTAATGTATCTTAAATTGCTAGGATAAATATACGTCCATCAGGAAGGCCGAAAAATTTCCACCATCAGCGCCGCGCCAATATCAATTGGACTTGTGCACTTTATGCGTTGGGTTTTTATTTTGTTTGGCTAACTAATTGTCTCGGACTTCAGCCAGACCTGTGTCAACGTAGCACGCATCGG
>CM055274.1:74367726-74462241 GCA_029237695.1 Conchocele bisecta | reverse complement strand
CGCACCGCACAGGAGACACAAAGCACCATGAACAATCCAAATCCATCCAAGACAGTTCAAAGGCAATGTGAGTGAGATGGTGAAAGTTCTGAAAGAAATGGATAACCCCTTTCTTGATCATGGGTCAGAGCTCATAGCCGTTCACATAGAGGTAGTGATGGGTGAATCTGTGGTGCAACAGGTCTAAACAGTAGAGGAGATTGGCAACAAACAGTATGAAGGGTATGTCACTGAGAGATTACTATTGTGTCAAAAACCGGTGACAGACACCATTTCAAAGCACAAAATTACATTGTTCAAAACCACACCGAAGAAAACACTTACCCGAACCAACAACCAGATAGCATCTCTCAAAGCCAATACAGCCTTGTTTTCCAGATTGTTTATTGCCTGTCAGGCACGTAATAGCAACCTTTCTGATGTGTTTCAGTATGAAAACCAGGCATGTCCCCCATCATTGACAGACATGGGCGAGATGCGTACTGGCTCAACGGCTGACTTGGTAATGGTCCTACAACCAACTACCCCTGACAGAGTTGTTGTAGATGATACACTGTTACCAACAGTTGAAGCAGAAGTACTTGAAGGTGCTGCCATTGTACATATGCTACACCCCCCCCCCCGACCCCCCCCCCCCCCAAAAAAATGAGGAACCCGTTTTACAAGCACATTCAAAGACTATGCAGCAGATGTATGTGCCCCATATATCCTGAGACGTATCAAACACGTACATTGTTTGGGATAGGTACATTGCAAACACAGTCTTAAGAAATCCACACGGAACAAGCGGGGTACATATGAGCATAGACATGTTCCGGCTACAGCACCTATTCCCTCGAACTGGCAGTCCTTCCTTCAGGTGGACAGTAACAAAGCTGAATTGTTTTCCTTCCTTGCTGAGTATTGAATCAAGGAGGTGCAGAACGAGAATATCTTAGTAACGACAGCTGACACAAGTGCGATGTGCTCTGATCCCGAACTAGACACATCTGGAATTGAACCATGTATCCATGAGGAGGCCGATTCTCGAATCATGGTTCACATTGCTGATTGTGTGAAACAGGGACACACCACAATCACTATCCGCACAACAGACACATACGTTGTTGTGCTAGCTGTGTAAATCCCGTGTCGTCTAGATCTTGAAGAGCTGTGGGTAGCTTTCGGTACTGGGAAAGCATTCAGGTACATTGGTGTCCATACCATATTCTCAAATATTGGTACGCAGAAGGCAAATGCATTGCCAATGTTCCACAGCCTCACAGGCTGTGATACAGTCTCATTCTTTGCTGGGCATGGGAAGATATCATGTTGGGATGTATGGAAAGTCCTTCCACAGTTGATAGATACTTTGATCAGTCTTGCAAATACCCCTGTGCAAATGTCTGCTGATGGCTTCAACACCATTCAGCGATTCGTGGGGCTCTTGTACAGCAGAACATCTGATCAGAGTAACGTTAACTGTACAAGGAAGCAATTGTTCTCACAAGGTTCAAGAACAATTGACAACATACCGCCAATTGAAGCAGCATTGCACGAGCATTGCAAACGGGCCATATACCAAGGAGGTTATGTCTGGGGACAAACTCTTGTCCAAGACCCTGACATTCCCAGCCCTGCAGATTGGGGATGAGGGAATACTGGTGATGGCTGGCAACCATTATGGACATCTCTTTCTGAATCAGCTAAGATGTGCCAGGAGCTGATAAAATATGGATGCAAAAAGGCATGCAGAGGCCTCTGCAAATGCAAACGAAATGATTTGGCATGTACCAATCTGTGTACTTGTCAGGGCGGATGCCACAAGTAAGATGGTGGATTCTGGTTACATACAGAACACCAATGCCATCAGTGACTACTCCATAATGAAAATGGACATGAAGTTGTCCCTGTAATGCAGCATACAGTTATATTATATAAGTACACATATAACCAGGTGGTACCATAATGCTTAGCGACTAATATTTTATGAGCAGTAACCTGACAAAAGCCAATATGTTTTATTATTGTCCTATTTAGACCAAGATAGGCACGCAACTAAATTGATTTCGTATCCCCTGTTTAAGGTTTTGCCTACTCGATTGTAAGAAGTGAAGACCATGACAAGACTGCACATGTATGCTGACTTATGTTGGTATTCACGGCCTGGAACAATAATGACCCATATTGTATTTGTGTTGTGTATGTCATTGCTGATATATTATCAACATTTCATATGTACGGTACCACACATAATAGTATGCACATTCCATTGGCTGTAAACCATAGATAGACAGCATATATACATGCATGTCAATCTGTACGAGATACATCATTCGCCTTAAATATATATACCTATGGCTGTGGTATCAGACCCCAATCAAGTATAAACTAAATTATGGTATTCAATGATTTTATATAGTTATATATATAATGTGAGTATCTAGCGCCAGGATCTATTATAAAGCAATCTAATCTAACTAAGCTACATATCCCAATATGGGAATACATCACATTTTGCTAGCTGTATGTTCCCTATTGCGATAATACCATAATGGTGTTCATATAGAATGTATCTTTTGATTGAATACAATACTTTGTTTTCCATTTTACTGATTTCAAACATAGTGCAATTTACTTGTACCACAACCATAGGTATATATATATTTAACTGTCATTATTTTAGTGGCCATTTTGAACTGTGATAGCTAGCTAACTGCCAATTATCTGTCAATGCACATAGTTAGTTAACTTAACCAAAGTAAATCATAACACATACATGTATAGGCACTACAGTTGCCTCTTTATCACTGAACAATATGAATACTAAGATTTTGGTGGCCATTTTGAATATTAGAAGCCATTAAAAATACATTTACTATATATAGTCTGTGTCCTTATCCCGGAAAATCATACTACAGACACAAAGTATGCCTCGCTGTCGCTTCTAGAAGATGAGAAAGATTGATATTAATAATTTTGGCGACCATCTTTAATTTTGGCGGCCATCTTGGATTCAAGGTGATAAATCGCTTGTGACGTGGGCTTTTATGGTATAGGATATATCAAAGTTGATTTGTGCCAAATTTCACACTTGTATCACTATATGTGATATTTATAACAAAATCTTTTTTTTATTCGTCCGCGTACGGATTTCTGTCACACAAAGCGCCATTTTCAGTTCATATTTTGACCTGTGCATATGAACCGGACTAAGTTTAAACAACGCTCGATTCCGTCCGATTCAAATTTCTCTGCAGAATGTTCAGACTAACTACATAAGCAATATGCTGCTAAATAAGAGTTAACGGCTGGAACATGGTCATCATTAAAAGGAAGAAACCACAATCGTATTATTGAAAAATAAGATTTACCGGAGACCTCATGGTGGCCGCCATTAATCCAGTGTAAACAATAGACCACGTGATCCCATTCCCTGAGTAGCCCCAGCTTAGTGAGACGGTGTGCTGATCATGATATTTTGTACCCCAACAATAATTGGAAACGGTTTGAATGTCTCGGTAAAAACTACGACAATCATAAAAGAATAACGATTTATATTTAACATTGGATACGCGTAAACGGTATTACTCTCTAATCGGATCGTCAGTTGTCGTCGATAGCAATTTAACGTACTGCTCTGGTCTTAATTTATTGTCAACTGTCAACGTCATTTACATAATATATGACTGATTTTGGAAATAAATAATGGCAAAATACGATGACGTCTGCTCAGAAATATCTGTCAACTTGCGGACGTAATTTAAAGAAGTCGATTATATTTTAATATCGGCTACGAATTTGTGTATGGTCCTTTGGCTACACCAGACACATTACACAGATCTTATTATAAATACACGTCGGTTTGTGTGGAAAAAATCGAGTTGTTGATCTGACGACATTGCACAGCTGTAAATTTTGACCCTTAGGCAATGTTTTGAAATTGACGCGTCGTTTTGATGTGTGCCGCACACCTCGCTGTCGGAGACAACGTGACAATTAACAATACACTCTCGATTATACTCAGATCTATTAGACGGTTGGTTATTTATTTTTTTTAAAAATCGATTTTCGGAGGCCGTAATGTTAAAAGCGTGATACATATTTTAAGTTGTTCAGTACATTTTTAGAAAATCAGTAATATTTTCCGTAAAATGGTGTTGAAAAGTTGACAAAAATTATATCACCGTATTTAGTTTTGCCAATATTGTTTTAAAAAATTGACAAAATATATCGCCGGATTTCGCCGATATTCGTTTAGAAAATCACAATATTTTCCGTAAATAGCGTTGACACAAAATTCAGCGCTCACGCGGAATTCAAATCAAATAAAAAAATACTAATTTAATAAATAGAAGCCGAATGCTACTGTGTTTGCGGCCAGAGAATTCCGGTCGTGGTAGCCACAGGCGCAGTTCCAACAGTGTTATTATCAGATGGAGGACATTAATTATTTCAAATTCATATAAAATTGTGAAAATATTAAAATCACAAAATTAATGGAAACAAAATATATACATAGTCGAGCCTTGAACCACCGACCATTCCGGGAATTGGTAATTCAATCACGACTATTGTACCAATTACGATGATTAAATTTGTACAAAAGTACTATCAGTATTACGCAAACATTTGAACGTAATAATTATTAAATTAGTTGCAACTCCGTCTACAACGATACCGTTACATCGATACGCTATTGAAACAACATGTATTAGTACCCATAAATTAACAAAGTAATGTATTATATATCACAGGAGATAAATTAAAACTATATGATGTTAAACTATAAATAAACAGAACAATCCGCTTGGCTCGTATGAAAATAGTTCCCGTACTGGTGTAAATTGATGATCTCCCTTGCCGAAAGTAGTTCAGTGATTTATTAATTCCAAATAAGACGTATTTGCGAAATGTACTGTCTGTTCCACGTTTTGCTGCCGACGAACTTTTGGCTATTAAGCACATTAAATCTAAAACATAATTAAAAGTAAGTACTTTTTCATCAATAACAAAAAAGTCACCCTCCCTTAAAACTTTTATTTAATGAAATTCCATCAAATATTGATTTTATTGCGAAAAAAAGATTTTCCTATGGGAATTTAACATGGGGAGTCAATTTCCAAAGTTTTTCGTTTTTTGATCCTGAAGGATCAAACAACGAAAACAATTGGAAATTGACTCCGACACCTGGCGAGATAGCTTGAAAATGATGTAAGAAAACAAGTTATATTTTGAAAAATCGGTCCATAAATAAAAAAAAATAAAAATCTATTTTTAGCACCCATGTTAAATTCCCATAGGAAAATCGGTTTTTTGATGGAATTTCATGAACACATTTTTTTGGGGGAGGGTGATTTTTTTTGCTATTGATGAAAAAGTACTTACTTTTAAATATTTTTTAGATTTAATGTGTTTAATAGCCAAAAGATCGTCGGCAGCAAAACGTGGAACAGACAGTAGTAGATATAACTGTGACAATATAAATATGAATACAATAGAAAGGCATGTACATGTATATCCTATTGACGCATGTTCAGTTGTCAGCTGGTACTAACGGGATGCACATGCATCAATTGTTTCATTGTTGATAAATTAGCTTTGATAGTTTCGAGGATGAAAAGACATATTATTGTATTGATTAGTTTATAGCCATATTCATTTGTGTATAAAATAAAAACAGACATAATACACAATACACCAACTGATAATAATAGAAAATAGATAGTCGAAAGTTTCCAGGTTTCTGTAGCAATTGTACAGCCCATGTGTATTCGGATCTATCAGGTTTGACTGCACACGTATAATTGTGCATATGCAAATGATAAATGAGTTCACAAATTATCAAGAGTTACTCAATTATAATGCTCAGCATCAAGTAATTGTATTGGCTGAGACCCAGCTTAGAACAATCAAACTGTATACTCGCGAATTAACAGTTTGTGTATACATGTCCAGAACGTTATTAATGTGCATTGGCCAATGTTAATGAATCTGGTGTTGTAGATTATAGCATGCACTTATAGGCAATGATACGTTTGCATACTGCAGCCAATGCTAGATACACAATCGCTATTACTTTGACATGTATAGGTTATGTAGCACGTACATCATACGTAATTCATATTGTCAAAATTTGCCAAAGGAATGTATGTACTAGTGATGGTGTCCCTTCCAGTGAGCGCGTGTAAAGTTAATTCAATTACTAAGCCAGTTATACGTTATACACCAGTATATGTGTAGATACCACCATCAATACAAATTCTAGTGTAATCTGCAAATAATAAACGCATGTTTATTTGGAAAATGTATATTTTCGTCTCTACACATGTTTGTAGAAGCACGTAGCTAATTCGTATTAATATATGAGGGGAAGGCACGGTATATGAGGGGAAGGCAAATATATATCAATTCACATAAAAGCAAACATAGACATACATAATCAAGGATTCTTCAAGAGAAAATTAATGACGAAAGACATATCAATTGCTGAAATATATGACTTTTACAAATTGAAGTGTGCAGAACACGGACTAAACCCTGCATTGTTAATTACAGATATTTTTTTTATATGGATATGTTTGCGTTGAGTACAAGTATACATTTCACAAATCTAAAGAGTATTATTTGGACACGTGTAATGCTTATAATGAAACCTAGATGAAAAATACGGTAATGCTTGCTGATACAGAAATACATATCGTTTATTTAACAAGGAGTGATTGGGTCCTTACGCTCAACACACGAGTGAGCGAAGTGAACCGAGTTCACTTAGCGGTAGGACCCAATTATAACGTCATTATTTCAAGATTATCATCTCACCTGGTTAAATAAACATTTTCTTACTTTTCACACATGATTATTCATAAAGCAAAGCGAATCAATCGTAACATGTGGCCAAGAGAAGTGCGAATTAATTTCTGGAGGTGTGCCGTAGTGACGACGTCTTCTCGCGATTCACAGGGTGTGTCCGAGAACATGATTTGTTTGGTCGAACGAAATATGTCATTGCCACGTTACGGACGTCATTTCTCCATATACAAGTATGTTAAGCACGAGAGTGGTGTAAACTACCGCTGCCGAGTGGTGTAGTGCACCGTTAGGTTTCTGTAAAATAGTCCTTACAAACAACTGAAAGAACTCGCGAATAAACGAAAATTACAAACATATAAGTAGAACTTATCAGAACTGAAGAATTGGGGCTGTTCCATATCACAGACTGTTATGTTGGTGATTTTATCAGTATATAATTTAGCAACAAATGATGGCACATGTTACATTTCCGATGAAATCCAAAGAGCCAGTTTCGCATGCCACCAGCCACCAAACATGTGCTTTACTCTGATTCTGCACAAGACAAAACAATGGATCACTCTTTTATTGAGACGTTTTCAACAAGTAAAACTGTAAAATACCCAGATCTGCTACAGGAGGATGATTAGTATTCTCAGTAGACCAGTGCCTGTAATGTCTATTAGTTTGAAAATTGATTTGTGTTTAACTTTGCAATCATACAATGCATTTGATTGTTGATATAGTTCATAATTAGACGGATCTTATGAACAATCAATAAACAATATATGTATGTGCCTTGATTAACATGCATGCAATCAATTTATATGTACATGATTTTTCTAATTGTTCTCTATAATGAAACTCCAAGAAGACACAAACACTATTATTATAGGCATACTATAGTGAAACCTCTCTCAACCGGACACCCTGGGAGGTCCGTAGGGTGTCCGGCTTAGAGAGGGTTCACTGTAGATCAGGCATTTGATCATTCTGAGCCATTGGTGTGTGCTATGCGATCACAACCAGACATTCTCACCTGAAATAAATGACCAAGAAACTCATCAAAAATACGATCACATGTGTTTTCTTGATGTCCGGTTTAGAGGGATTCGACTGTACTATTTTTGCTATTGATAATATAAGTACAATCATGTACTGTAACGCGGTTTCCAAACATAATTTTAATGTCATACTATTCTTTGATATATTTACAATGTATATAATACCACAGACATATTACAAATCCAGATATTTTTGAAAAATAGCCATACTGTCTTATTAGCATGTAATGCCAAACTATGATAGTACATGTACTGTATATCATATAGATAAAAAAAAAAAAACGCAAAATTGATATGTGTCACAATGCGACAGTGACTGCAAATAACACGATTACTGTACATCGGCAACTTGATTTATGATGCAGGCAAAAACCGTAAAATGAAAACCGTAAAATGCGATATTTCTCTAAATAGTGAAAAATGCTAATGCGCCCATAATGGCGGCCATTTTAATTTGGCGGCGTGGAAACATGTCTACCCAAGTGTGTTAATGCTCTGACTATCTAATTACCGCATCAATAGATAACTTGCTTTTAACATAAGAATGACATGGAATTATTTTTAAGCCCAATATCTGGCTCCCACTATTGACTGGAATCAGAAATGAACAATTCGAAATATTACTTTCTATTTCTGAGGAGTCGGGGACTCAGGCGTCATTTGTTCCGAGCAGCACGAGAACAAACACAGCCATCACTGCTATGGTTATCAACGATTTCATTGTACTCCTTGCCGAACGTTTCACGCCAAATGACATGCGTTTAGCTTTCACTATAAACGTGCGCGTCATGCTCCGGCAAATCGGGGCTTAATTTACTTTTGACCAGTGTACGATAGTGCTTCGCATTGTTCGCGGTACAATTCATAGATGGTCAAATTGACTGCGAACATTACGAACCGTAATCAAAATGCGTGGACTGGTGTGATCACGTGTCAACTAGTCCGCATTGTGCGATTAATTTGACATAATACCAGATTGCATTGTCAATATCTACACTCTTCAGACAAGAATTCAAATAAGCCCGGTGTTGTCAGATCGTCTCATATGTGGCTGTGACTGGATATATAACGTTGCACTATGTATTGCACGCTGGGGAACTTCACATACATATCACATAACATACAGTAGAACCTCTCTAAAGCATATAATATATGTCTGCTTACTTGTATTTGGTTATTGTCATCTGTCACTATTGATAACGTCTATTAATGCTCGCAAACCACATATACATCTTTTGCTGTGCCCATGTGCCTGATTTACAATGGAGCCTCTCTAAACCAGACACCCTGGGGACCTCCCTAAAAGTATCAGCGATTAAAACACAAATTAAAGACATTTCATTACTCTATGATAAGAGATTACATGTATAAGGAATGTCATAAAGGTTAACTGGGCCGTACTGTGGGGGCCCAGCGATAACGGTCCTTTAGGAAAGAGTCCATTGAATTACATCAGTCTCGTCTCATCATTTAAATTCTGTTGTCTTTCCCAACGTTCGTATGGTGGCATATTTCTGCCATCTACTTAACGTGATAACGTGATAGTTAAGTTTCTTAATACACCTTATATGTCGTCTTAGCTACATAAATATCGCATCCAGACCAGACAAATTGGACGCAATAACTCTCACAAGATCTCGTCAGAAACACAATACTGCACACTAGTGACATTGATTGTATGACATTTTATCTCGTCTTGATTAGTTAGTAGTTCTACATCAAAGATTATTTGTTTAAACATATAAAATATACAGTTTACTAAAGTTTTGACCATCATACAATAAATTACTCACATTTTTTGAATAGGTCAAATTGTGGCCGTATAAAACATATCGGAGGCGAATTATTGCAACTAATTATTGTAGCTAATTATTGTTGGGACCTATAATACTTTTAATGTCCAGTCCAACATCGATTTGTAACAATTTGCTTTAACGCAGTCTATTTCCTCTCTGACTCATTTCACGGAACATTCGGAATCCATTATCCACTTATTATTCGTTTCAAATAAATATTCTGTAGTTATCAGTGGAGTAGGTGATCCGTTCTTATCACAGGAGACCCGTTTCTACTGTCCTATTTTCGGCCTTTTAAAATTCTCAAAGCCTATGGATAAGGCATTCAAACGTAAGTTATGGCAATATGTTATCGATGATTATGACATGTTATGCAGGGATATATCATCAATACATTGGGATGACTTAAAATCACAAAATATAGATGAATATGCTAATAACATTATTAATATAATTGCTTCACTTGCCGAGATATATATCCCTAATAAAGATATAGTCGTTAGACTATCCGATTTACAATGGACACCAATTAATGATGTCATATTAGCGATACGAGCATGCAATAAAGAGTATCACGACGGGATAAGAAAAAGGCTAATTATATTAAAACATTTCATCAATGAGAATCAAAATAAAACAACTCCACCACTTAACCAAAACAAAACAATAATTGATTATAATACAAACAATCTAACGTTCTAAATAATTAGTTCCGTGACCTAACACGTTTACCGGACCCCCTTCACATTTACCTACTAAACGCCATATACAGCAACTCGTAATCCTGATTATATCATGCAAAGCGAAATAGATATAAAACAATATTATCTAACTTGCCTCTAGGGAAAGCGACTGGCCAAGATGGTATCAATAGTCGCATCCTTAAAGAGTTAGAGTATTAGTTAGCCGTCCATTTAAATGACCGTTTTAACACATATTTATAGTGTGGACAACTTCCACATACGTGGAAAGAGGCCATCGTGTGTCCCATAGTTAATGCCGGCGGTCCATCTCTCACATGAAATTATCGCCCTGTACAACCATTTTAAAGACTACAATAAATTATTAACACCCTTGCAATCTGGTTTCATGGTGATTCACCTGTGAAGCAACTGACCTTCCTTTATAATACGTTTCGTCGAGCATTAGATGATGGTAAAGAAGTTAGGTTTGTATTTTATGATATCAGCAAAACATTTGATCGTGTCTGGCATACTGATCTGTTGCTAAAATGACAGCTGCATGTGTTACTGACAATGTATGCATGACAAGCTATGTTAGTAATCGTAAGCAAAGGGTTGTATTGCCAGGCGTCTACTCTAACTGGAACAGCATTAGGGCCGGTGTCCCGCAAGGCGCTATCCTTGGACCTTAAGTTTAGTATTTCACCTATATGGTTTATACCTTAATGTGGACACTCCAGAAATGGCATCTAGCTCCATTAATTTCGATCTTGAAACAATTATCAACTGGTCTAATAAGTGGTTTGAACCATTTAATCCTAAAAAAAAAAGAATCACTACTTATATCACGGAAACGTAATAGAGTAGCCCACTCTCCAATATTGAGGAATAACGTTAATGTCTCAGTAGTCGTGAGCCAAAAAACACATTGGTGTGTACCTTAACAATGAAGAAAGGTGGCATCAACATATATATTATATATCAGGAAAGGCATGGTGCAGAATATGCATTAGGAGAAAACGAAAATACATACTTGACAGGAAATGGTTTGAAATATATATATATATATATCTATGTTTCATTTATCAGACCACTGCTAGAATATGCGGATAACGTATGGGATAATTGTACACAATATGAAAAAGACGCTGTTGAAAAGAATTACATATAAGCTGAACGTACAGCTACAGGTGCAGCTCGGCTAGTTTCAATTGATGCAATACATGCCGACAGTTGCTGGGAAACATTAGAAAACAGACAAATTCTCACTTTGTTTACAAAATGAAAAATGGAATATAAACTAATGATCTGGTATATAATTTATCCTACCGCCGGAAACAGACACTACTCGCTACAATCTGAGAAAACATGATAACCTACAGACTATTCGATCAAGAACCAGTCTTTAGTATAACTCGTTTCTTCCATTTTCTGTCCGAGACTGGAACACGTTGACGGCATACTCTTGGGATGCTCCATCACTGAATTGTTTAGTGGACACTGACGTCAAGGATTCTGTTCCTGCTTTCATTGACATGTATAAAACTTCAGCCGATAACATGTTGTATAAACATAATACATCTTCCATTAAGACACATGATAGTCCCCAACCACTTTGGTGGAATATTGATTGTACTCGTGCTAAACATACAGTTTCAGTTACTGAGGCGATTTAGAGTGTCAAATGACATGGCTGATTTACAGTTCTATAAACATGCACGAAACATGTTTAAGAACTTATGCAAAAAATGTAAATCCATGTATGAGCGAACACAACGGAATAATTTAGTAAATGCCAGGAATAGTCCGAAAATGTTTTGGAACCTTATTAAAAAGTCCAGTTCCAAGTCGACGCCTGATGAAAATTATGTACCTAGTTCTAAATGGGTAGACTATTTTGGTACTTTGTTAAATAAACCACATGCCTCAGATCCTTTTATCCCTGACGACACATTAGCGAATATACATGTTAATGTAGCAAATTATGACCTAAATGAAAGCATCACAGAATCGAGATAGTACGTGCCATAAATCAAGTACATTCGAACCGCGCTTTAGGTCCTGATGGAGTCGGAATAATTTTTTACAAAAATACAATGACGATAATTTTACCATATCTACTTAAACCTTTTAATGGAATATTCTCCACCGGAAACATTCCAGACTCCTGGGGAGAAAGCATTATAACTACGATTCACAAACCTGGTCCGAAGCTAGACCCAGGGAATTATAGGGGTATATCATTAATCAATGGTTTATGTAAAATATTTGCATGTATCTTAAATAATAGACTACAAGCATGGTGTAATGAAAATTCCATTTTAGATGAATCTCAGGCGGGTTTCTGTAAACATTATTCCATTGTAGATAACATTTTTTCACTTATGTCTATTGAGCAAAAATATTTATCTAGATGAAGAGGTCGATTTTACTGCATTTTTATTTATTTTTCCAAGGCATTTGATTCAATTCATCATAACATTATATGGAATGCACTTCAGAGAAAATCGATCAATGAAAAAATTGTTACGGTCTTGCAGTCCATGTACAGTAATTTAAAATCATGTGTACGTGTTGGAAATGGTTTATCTGACTTTTTCTCTTGTAACATTGGAAAAGGACAAGGGTGTATATGCAGCCGTGTAATATTTTGTCTTTTTATAAATGACATCGTTGAATATTTAAGACGTACATTTGATCATGGTATATTTGTCACAGAAGATATCTGCGACCGTCTTGCACTAATGTAGGCTGATGATGTCTCTAGTTTCAATGAAACCGCCATTCAACTACAAAGTCAGATCGATTGTATTTTTAAATATTGCGATACAGTAAACATGAACATTAATTTGGACAAAACTAAAATTATCATTTTTAGAAATGGAGGGATTTTACGTAATTATGAGAAATGGTATTATAAAAATAATCAAGTTGAAACTGTGTCCGCGTATAAATATCTAGGCATGTATATGACACCTAAATTAATATGGTCGAATACTCATGAATATGCATCTAAACAGGCACAACAAGCGATTGCATGTATATTTAGATATCAACGATCTTTTGGGCAATTCTATCATGCTGATATTTTTAAATTATTTGACTCAATGGTCAAACCAATACTTTGTTAAGGTGCCGAAAAATGGGGGTTTCAATACATTGATTTTTGTAAACAATACTGTGGTTTACCACAGCAGACCGCAACTGTATTTGCTTACGGTGAATGTGGCCGTCTCCCTTTATGTACGACATACATACCACAATGCATCAAATATTGGTTATCTATATTGCGCATGGAACGTGACAGATATCCACGTCAATGTTACAATATGCTTAAACGATTAGACGACAAAGGTCGGAAGACCTGGGCGACTAATATTAGATTATTATTATATTCATTTGTATTTGGTTACATTTGGCTGTCGCAAGACATTGGAGATATAGACTACTTCCTTAATGTCTTTACAAAAATGGCATGAATTAATAAATACAACTAGTAAAGCTGACACGTATAGCGGTTTTAAGTCTGCGCTAACGCCTGAAAAGAATATATCGGTCGATTTTAGTATAAACAAATCTTAGCTAAATTCAGATGCTCGACGCATTGTTTTCTTATTGAAACCGGACGTCATGTAGGTATTGATAGACATTTACGATATTGCCCAATTTGCAGACAAGATGTCATACAGGTTGTCGAGTCTGAATATCACTTCTTCTTTGAATGTACTGCTTATGAATATTTGCATCTATGTATTTTCGATAACGACCTTCCTAGAAATAGAAATGTTGATTCCTTTAATATATTGATGGCGAGTTCACAGGCATCTGATATACGGAATATTGCATAGTTCATTTTTCTAGCGTTTTAGAAAAGACAATCCATTCTAAAAGTCTAAATGCAATTATGTATTCTACACTATTAGTATTCTTTTTATCCAAGTAATGCATTCAAGTCTCCGAACAAAATGCCCTTAACCATGACATATATCGTAAAAATATTGTTGAGTCGCCCAATTGTATTTGCGGACAGGTTGAAGATGCCACACACAACGTCTTCTCCAACCCAAGATATACACTACATACAAACCAATCAATAGACGAAGTTCAAGCTTACTGTCAACCGATCCTATTACTCTATGGCAATATACAACTTGACGGTCCGACTCATGAATAGCAATATTTGCATCCGTAATAATGTACATTGAGAACACATGTCGTTTTTAAACCGTATCTGCTAGTTACACCATACTGACAACATGAATACACGTGGGCGTTGTGTCGCATGGTGTACGAATGTTTTCATTTTATATTCCTTATTTACTAAATGTACACCTTTTGGTAAACTCTAGTACAGCGTTCGTGGATTTGAATGTTAACGAACTAAATCATAAGTTTACGTAATTAAATTTTATATTCTCTTTTTTTTTCGTTTTGTTCAAAAATTGTTAATGCATGTCCCTCGAATTAACAATTCGTTCCCACGAAATGACAATTCGTTCCCCCAATTTAACAATTCGTTCCCTCGAATTAAATTGTCATTTAGTGAGAACAATATTTTATTTCGTGGGAACAAATTAAACACAAAATAATTCTACGTCCCCTGCGGGGTTTCGTATATGTGAGTCATTTGTGAAATATTTCGGCTGGTTCTTTTGCTTGCGAAATCATCACAATATACCACGTGTGGAAGGAAGAGATTCCGTTATAGATACCACTTGTATATAAAGAAGAATAATTTGGATACCATCAATTGTCGAAATTATATTTAGCAGTACAGTAGAACCTCTCTAAACCGGACACCAATACACTCTGTGTTTATTGTCATGTCGCACCGTTTATAACGTCTGTTCATAAACACAAACCACATATACCGGTTTTGCTCATATGCCTAATTTACTGTGGAGCCTCTCTAAACCGGACACCCTGGGGACCTCCCAGGGTGTCCGGTTTAGAGAGGATCCACTGTAATAGTTACTTTTCAGTAAAACAAATAACTTTTTTCTGCGACTCATCGGTGTATTTATATTCAAAACTATACAAGTCTACAATTCACTTATTTTTGCTAATTTGTTTCGGCTCTGTTCATGCATATCTGTGATGCTTTGCCTTTAAATACTCTGCATATAGGATGATACCCCCGAGATGCATTTCACAGAAAAAACCCAGCTGAGATAGCACATATAGGATGATACCCCCGAGATGCATTTCACAGAAAAAAACCAGCTGAGATAGCACATATAGGATGATACCCCCGAGATGCATTTCACAGAAAAAAACCAGCTGAGATAGCACATATAGGATGATACCCCCGAGATGCATTTCATAGAAAAAAAGCAGTTGAGGTAACATATATAGGATGATACCCCCGAGATGCATTTCACAGATAAAAACCAGCTGAGATAGCATATATAGGATTATGTACTTTTGACTTTATTTATGAAAAATGTTGTAAATTTTGTAAAGGTATTTAATGAAATTACACAGATGTCCGAATGAACAAAATCACATGGCGTGTCTCATATGTTATATGTGGTTATAAATGGAGAAATGGGTTTTGCGACTAGCGTAGATCCAGATCAGCATCCGCACAGTCTGATATTGATCTGCACTGTTCGCCAATCCGTCAATCCGAAGCATCCGCTATGCGTCTAACAAGCAATACAGATGTTATCAGGCTACACGAGTGTAGTATTTGATCAGGAGCTACATGTATACTGGTCACAAATGCCGTATGCCTCATGTGCTCAGTCACAGCCACATAGACATGATAGACATAATAGCTAGGGGGCCAAAGCCCATTTTTGGGGTCAACCTGTCATGGGATGCTGTAAAAGGTTGTGTGGTATCAATGTGTTCAGGAACCCTTCACAAACAATTTCCAGGTGCACAACCCGAAAAATGTGCTACTGGAAAAAAATGGCAGCCATTTACAAAATGGCCGCCGTAAAATATACTTATGACTAAATAGCTGGTATAAATGCACATAGAGTCACAATTCCTGTGGCTAAACCTATGTGTTATGGGTCACAGAATACATTCATACCATCAGGTGATACATCAGGCTGTTAATTATAAAACAATTGACATGGCAGACAATATGGCCGCCAGAAATACACGAAAACAAATAAATAAGTTGAACATTTAATAAAAGTTTCAATTTCTTTGGCAACAATTGCTGTAGCACGCATTATTCAGTCAAAATCCAATCGTATGAGGAACACATTACTTCATGTTAAAGCGAGTGTGTCGCATACATTATTAATGCAATTATATATTTTAGATGAAAGTATACTATCAAACAACTGTTATTTTTGGTCATTGAATATTTTACCAATGTTTTATGCATACATGCATTTTTCATCTGCTGAGTTTCTTTGTTTTATATACTGATATGTATAGTTCTTAAATTCAGTATTAACAAATAAAGAATAACACGATGTATGTGATGCATTCGCTTTAACATTCACTACTTGTGCACTGTTTATATATAGGATTCATCATCACTGCTCTCACTTATGTCACTGTTCAAGTCATCAAGTTGAGCCAAAAGTCGTGCGTGGCTACACTTCTCTTGCGATCCGGTGCATCGACAAGCAATATAGCATGGTGCACCTCTCTTCACACAGGAACATCTATTACCACACCCTTTGGTACAACTGCAGGCAATCGATCTGGCCATTTCTTGAGGCCATAGTGGTTCAGACGTTGTTACGGGAACATAACTATCATCTTTGGCATTCCATCCGAATTCCTCAAATGAAGGTAGAGTTGGCTTAGGAATGTGCGCCGACTTGTCTATTATGGTTGCCAATGCTGCACGCTTTAGATGAGAACGGAATGTGCCTTCCGTTGGTGGTAGAATCTTCAACAGTGTTGATTTGTTGTTCAGAAATTTGTGAGCTCGAATGTCAGCAAGAGATTGTCCCACATCGGTTGATTTAGCATACACTCCAATCATCAGTTGCTTTGCTTCTTTGGCTACATTTTCATCAAGCTGGAATACGTCAGGAGCTTCGGCAAAGTCTTGCGTCGCTGGCAGATGGAGGGCCATACTGGTGGATAACCATGTCTTCTTACTGGTATAATAGAAGAAACTTGTGGTGTCTCTTCCACTCAGGCTATGGATGAAGGGAAGGGATCGGCATCGAGATGGTCCTAATGCTGCAGCTATATCATGCATAGGCAGGTATGCATCACTGTCTGTTCTAATCCATATTTCTGACAAATCTTTCAGTAGAGATGCTGTATAATAGACTAAGATGACAATCACGTCTGTATCGTTGCTATGAATGACCAAGCGTTCAGTGTGTTCATGATTAGCACTGTAGATTGCATGCAGCACAATTCGCGTGTCTGCTTCCTCCTGAGTGGATTCAAGTTCGGGGACAGGGGTAGAAGAACCATGACTAATCTTAACAGTCTTTGTTTCTTCACTAAATCCACCTCCAAGATACAGATTGACATGATTCAGAGATGGAGCTTCAGTTTCGGATACCAACCAAGTGTCACATAGGTATCTCTGTAATCCAGCTTTGTTGGCTGGTACTGAAAAGAACTCAAGTGGTTCTGGAGAACGAATTTATTCCTGTATGTCATATACTTTGGGTTCAGTTGGTTTGTTTAGGCTCCGTTTTTGACGTTCAGCTCCCTTCAAGCTTGGTGTCCTATATCTATCACAGCAAACGTGAATCGATTCCGTATTTACCGGTATGCCTGAGAGCAAGTTGTGCTTGTATCGCTGGGATATCTGCACAAATGTTTCATCTTTATGGAAAGACCAATGACGAATGGCAAACATAGCATCAACAATAACTGCTGTTTTGAGCTGGCTTTCTGGCAATTTGGCAACTGAACTCACATTCGTCTCTGTTTTCATGGCATTGACAAGGTTTGCCTTATTACCCGATCGCATCTGGCCATCTTCTGTGAATATTGATGGTGGATATTTGCTGCATTCATGATTGCCAATATAGTTGATAATATCAATTTGTCCACCACTTGCTGCAATCTGGATCATGCGAAGCAGAGCTACACTTTCGTCACTTTTTCCACTTTGTGGTTTTATTTTACGCGACTTTGACGTTTTGTTCTGAGTAGCAAATGTTTGTAGTTTCACAACTTTGGTTTTCTTCTGCTTCTGTTGTATTGAATCATTTAACGAGTCCGTACCGATTTGTTTAACATTCAAGAGTTGTTGTTGTACATTTGGGTCTGCCTTTTGACCAGTAGCTATGTTGATGAGATGTGGTTGTGCTGCAAATGGGCTCGTTTCGATTGCAGCAACTACCTTTAATACGTCATGACAATCTCGTTCGACTCTGGCACGACCACTTTCATGATGCGGATTATCTGTTTCTGGATCTAGATGTAGCATACTCTTTAATTCTGTTGAGACAGTTGCAGTCAATGCCTTTGTATACACCCACTTACTTCGAGCCCGGGGATTAGTCGTTATTCCATCTAGTCCACTTGTTTCCTTTGCACTTTTATTGTAAGTCTGTTCAAGCAACATGTCTGGAGAGACGCCGTTGTGGTGACCCTCAGCTCTTCTACCAACAAAGGCACCTTGCATAAATGCCCGATGAACTTCCGGTGATGTTTCGGGCAGTTGTTTCATCTCGTGCAGGTACAACGGCAATGACTGTTGACCGTATTTGTAGTGTCCTGCTGCAGTCAGGTACGGTAGCATCTTTCCAGTCTCTGCCAAATAGCCGGGCCAGTTTCCTTCTCTTTCATGCAGAATGAATGTATGGACAATGTTCGACATTTCCAGAAAGTTGATCCAGAACATTGCAGTTGGCCGATCCTGGAGTGTTTCACAGAAGGATGACATTTGTTCCTGGAGTGACATCAGGTGCGCGTGGTGATCTTCAATCAATTTCCCCAGACTTCGATCTATCACAGAGTGACTGAAGCATCTATGCAATATCGTCTATGAAATCTTTCCCAACGGTTTCCTCCAATTTGATCCAGTCCTCAAACTGCTCCCAGAATAGCCGCCAGACAGCCTCACTGAGAACATTTACTGAATGCATTGTTTGATAATAGTCTGCTTTGTGTCCAAACATCTTCAAAGCGGTTCCTTTTAGGCATATACCAGAAGCTACCAATATGCTTTCAGCTTCGGATTCCCGCATAATCTTGCAGATTGCCATCAAGTAGTTGTGAGCTAGATGGAACCCACCAAGAAGCAGTATCACATTGTTGAACATCTCTTTGTTCTTATCCCTGACTGTTGATGCCAATTCATATGTTGCTTGATCACCAGTGATGACTGTCCAAGTATTTCCAAGTGCCTTGGACAAGTTAACTAAGCGTGTCATCTCTTCTTTTAGCACCGCTGGATTTGAGGGTGACGAGGGAATCAACGGAAGGTAAGATATTTTGCTCGCTGGCCGCTTGGGAAACAGTTTAGCACAGAAGCTTGAAAACCCAGGGAATGCTCCATCTATGCTTACATCAATCTGTTGCGACGTATTTGGCACAGCACGACAAAGTATCCAAACCAATAACAACTTATCAGCACTTCCATCGTCGTCTGATTGTAAACTGTCAACTGACGCGATGTTACTTAATGATCTAGAGTTTTGTCTGTCGGCAGCAGTAATGTGACACTCTGGAAGTAATGGTTCTGTCACTGAAGGGAGAGTCTTTTGTCTGGTTGAACTGCTCAAAATGTTAACTGTTGATTCTGCTGATCCGGAAGCGTCATCGACACATGGATCAATGATAATAGCAGTTGTTGCATTGAAGCTTCCGCCTTCCAGCGTTTTCTTTTTCCAGTCTAGATTGTCCATTGCAAAAACATGTATGGTATTTGTGTCACTTGACATGTTTTGCGGGACATAGATACCATCTTCCTCGATTTGGTGCATAATAGCAAGACTCTGAGATGTGAGCTGTCTTTGAAGACTATCATAGCTTATATCCACTCCTAGTTTGTTATTTAGTGTTATTAGCGATTTGCTTCGTGTCTGGTTGTATATATGATACGCAGTAGACACGCCCAGTGGAGTGATTACACCAGCGACATTTTGAAGCATTTGCTGTGACATTAATAGGGCCTTTTCCGTAGTTTGTTGATCAACATTAACTCGAGCCGATTCCCCCTCAGTTGTTCTCGGAGGTACCTTATCACAGAAGAGGCTGGCATTGAAATTAAAGATAGAATCAGGAACGATCTTGGAAGCCGCAGAAAGTGATATGTCTAATGTAGAATCACTTCGATGTTCCTTTCTGCATTGTTTGGCATCTGTCCGAATGATTTTTGCAGCTTTCTGAAGAACAATATCATGTGGGTCTCTGAACCGGTCTAGTGTAGCTGGGTCAGGTGGCTGAGTGCATCACCTATTGGAATGTTAGATGCACAGATGAGACCTGCTTCGTAACTATGGTCCATAATACTGACATGTTTGCCATGGTATTGAACTAGCCTCTCTTTGAGGAATGAGAACGATATTGTGATGCGGTTTCTACACCAAGTTCTTCAAGGATGGTTCTATATCTATCTCTTAATGTCTTAATCAAAAACCCTTTTGCCTGTTGAAATAAAGGATTGTCTATCTCACTCACCAGCTTGGAGAATGCCATATCATATAGTTCGTGCTCTGCATACTTGCCAGTCGATACTCGTGTGGCACGAAACTTATTCATACAAGACAAATGGTAACACATGTCATTTGCTACCATATCACTTCCTTGGCCGACAAGTCTGTGTAAAATATCTTGTCGATTGAGTCATGCAGCCTGATCATATATACTCTTTTGACTATTTTGGGTCGAAACTTTAGAAGATGGTTCTTTACCCTTAAACCAGTGCTGATTACATATGACACACATAGTTTTAGCATGAAATGTTTGTACTTTCGATCTGGTTGAAACTGGCTCAGAAGTGAATGATACATTGTCTGTTGATGAAGAAATTACAGTGGGTGTATTCAATCTCTTTTTCTTTGCCAACAAGTAACTCTTTTCATTGATATAAACATTTCTGCATTTGTCATGCCATTTTGGTTCATTGATCAGCCATTGTTCACATTTCACATCTTCGTCATTTAGTCTCACAGCCACATCATCTGATCTCGCTTCCATTGCTGTCAATAGTTTAGTTTGTGTTGCTGGCTGTACCCGGTATAAAGCTTTACCAGTATTAATTTGACAAATGATGCACATTTTGTAATATATGACGCCAACTGTCTTTTTCTGTCGTTTACTGAATGATGCGCCCATCTCTATATCACCTTCCATCACGTCTGACATAAGCTGATTATTCATTATCGTTCAAACCTGAAAATAGAACACATTTCACACATCACAACACCACCACCACCAGTAACTACATATGTTAGAGAAGACCAATTGAAGACAATGATATTAGTGTACTCTGACACATTAATAAATTGAAAAAGTGTCGTCAATCATTTTGCAGGCCAGTACGATGTACTGCATGTATTTTGGCGGCCATCTTGGATTCCGTATCTACCAGTGACGTTTTCCATTCATCGATTTATCAAATAAACTCTATAACATAAAGAACCTTAATATTGCAGTAAAATTTGTGACTATATCTTCCACGATATTCAATAAATATAGAAAATTAAAATATGACGGCGGCCATCTTGAAAACGGTTGTATATTTTTTCCAGTAGTACATTTTTCGGGTTGTGCACCTGGAAGTTGTTTGTGAAGGTCTACTGAACACATTGATACCACACAAACTTTTACAGCATCCCATGACAGGTGGACCCCCTTGGCCCACTAGCTATAACTTGTGTTGTCTGAAACCTTACCTCCGAATACAATACATTCGTGGCTGTGATTGCAGATATGAGGCTGACAGATTTTGCTACCTGTGTAGATCTAGATGCTACGGAGCCACACAGGGGACGTAGAATTTTTTTTTTTTATTAATTCGTTCCCATGAAATAACAATTAGTTCCTCAATTTAAAAATTCGTTTTCACGAATTAACAATTCGTTACCACGAATTAACAATTCGATCCCTCAATTTAACAATTCGTTCCCACGAAATAACGATTCGTTCCCACGGGAACGAATCGTTAATTCGTGGGAACGAATTCTTATATCGAGGGAACGAATTGTCAAATTGAGGGAACGAATTGTCGTTTCGTGGGAACAAATTGTTAATTCGAGTGAACGAATTGACAAGTCGTGAGAACGAATAGTTATATCGAGGGAACGAATTGTCATTTCCTGGGAACGAATTGTTAATTCTAGGGAACAAATTGTTAATTCGTGGTAACGAATTGTTATATCGAGGGATCCAATTGTTAAATTGAGGGAATCAATTGTCATTTCGTGGGAACAAATTGCTAATTCGAGGAAACAAATTGTTAATTAGTGGGAACGAATTGTTATATCGAGGGAACGGATTGTTAAATTGAGGAAACGAATTGTTATTTCGTGGCAACGAATTAATAGAAACAAAATCCATGTCCCCTGCGGGTATTTGGATTCGTATACCTCGATTTTTAATGTTATCTGCCTTGAGATAGCATATTGTGTCACGCAAATTTCTATGGGGGCAGCCATTGATCGTGCTACGCCTAAACGGCGAGAACGACGAAGAAAGTAATGCCATGTGTCTACTTATCCTATGGTGTTTTGGTCTGTCTTGCTTTGTATCTAAAACTCTACATATTCCCCTAACCACTAACCCTCCCATATAGAAACAACAACTTGGAAACATATATAATATATAAGGTTTCGTAGCACTTGGGATAACGCTCTGGACACATGATATAAACAATCTATACAATCACTGACATTTCTCATGTCTAACACATTTTTGATCAACACCTGGCGCTTGTAGATATCTCGTAGAAAACCATCAAACGGTGTAGCTGTCCATGTTAGCATAACAAGGAATAAATCATGGACGATATTAATGCTAGAAATCCCGATGTCTTCGCAACAGATCTCATCAACACAGATTCTGTCTTCTGACAGATCTCAGCAAAATAGATTCTGTCTTCGCGACAGATCTCATCAAAACAGATTCTGTCTTCGCGACAGATCTCAGAAAAACAGATTCTGTCTTTGCGACTGATCTCAGAAAAATAGATTTTGTCTTCGCGACAGATCTCAGTGAAACAGATTCTGTCTTCGTGACAGATCTCAGCAAAACAGATTCTGTCTTCGCGACAGATCTCAGAAAAACGATTCTGTCTTCGCGAAGGATCTCAGAAAAACTATTCTGTCATTGCGACGGATCTCAGAAAAACAGATTCTGTCTTCCGACAGATCTCAGAAAAACAGATTTTGTCTGGGCGACCGATCTCAGATATCAATCACATTTTTCAAAAATTCAGAAATTTCCAATCCTTCAAATATGTTCGCATATACATTTCCATTTAAATAAAGTAATTATTTTATTTTACCAATTAAAGGCAGGGGTGTACAGCGACACCCACCCTTTAATAGTGAACGTACATGTATACTCATCATAATTTACATGAGACTATGATGTGCCAAATAACTTTCGAGACATGTGTAGCTCCAGATTAGACAGCAATCCCCACCGCAGAATCAGGATCTGCACTGTTTATACCATCAGTGATTTAAATCATGTTTACGCATGTAATGCCTCTAGCAAACAATACAGACTCCGACACCGCCGCGGATACGCGCCATCCGTTCAGGAGCGACACTGGCCACGTAATACAACTGGTTACAGTTTGTCGCAGATGAATAATATAGTCTTAAAATAACTTATAAAACAGGGGAGATAATACATACAATAATGCCTGTATGATAAAAATGCGAGTTTTCTCCCTTTACTTAAATTATATTCTTAATGCGAACATTTGAAATTTTAAATTTTCGTTACCAAATATTCCGACTCCGTTTTTACACGTTGTATAATATTGTTTCTCAGTGGGCACATCAAACCAGTCTATGACATTGTCAATAAACTCTCCATTGGGGCATAATAAGGGCCAAAAATGCCGCGGATTTCCAACATGGTAATATGAGTACCCCGCTAGACCTATATATACACATTTTCTTTAACTCTCTGCGAATCAAAAAAATTGGCGGGACGAACAATCCGGGTACATCACTCCATGATTCTGCGAACGCGTCTACGCCGGCAGAACCTGGATTCCAAAATCTACAGTAATAAACAGGCAACTTGGCGTTATGCTCCGAGGCAAGCCAGTGAACCTGAAGATTATCGCATGTTTGTACTATACTATGCATAATTGCGAGTGATATACCCCAATCGACCTTTTCAGTAATTGTTTAACAATAATCGGCTCTCTCATTTTCCTCCCTGAGGATCCATTCTATTTCCAAAAGAAATTGATTTGGATATACACAACTTAAACATATCAACAACTATTCGCTATAGTTCCAGTTTCATTGATCCTTTCTGTACTATTTGAGTAACAGCCGCATTATCACTATACCATTTTACAGTCCGATTCTGTATAACGTGCGTTAAAGAATTGAGTACCTTATACACAGCGGTTAATTCTCACCATGCCGAAGATTTTAAACTTTCATCTATATACCACATACCATGAGAAATTCCGTTAGTCGTGTTAATTTCGAAACAAGCAAAACCAGTTTTACTGGCATCGATGTACACAATTTTAGAACATTTGTGAGACTCCTGTATATTCGAGTTATTAATTAAGCTCAAATTGTGTTGCCAGGAATAAATCTGGTCCAACTTTCAGTAGAAAGGTTTATATATGAATTCCATGAGAACTTCGTCAAAACATCTGCGGTGAAATATCGTGTTATAATTTGGCAGACGTTGAGACCAATGCCAATGGCCATTGAAATAAGTTGGCCTACTAGGCTGGACACTATCCTGACATTGACCCTCCGAGTATGTTTAAGACTCGATTTTATTTATTCCATGTTGGAGTGAACCTTATCTAACCGAGCCTCAGGAATACATATATATCGTGCCTTCTCCCGAATTTATCAATGCTCCTAAAAATTGCAATAATTGCACAGGGACCCAGATACATTTTTCTGCTTTAGGAACAAAACCAGACATTAATAAAGCCAGTTTTATATCCTTTGCCATGCTGACAGTGCTATTGGCATCGTTTGCACAACCAATACCACCATCCAAAAACATCAAAACTAATTTACCTTCGCCTCTCCATTTTGCAATAAAGGGCCTTCACACTTTTGTGAATACATATGCGGCGGATGAAATACCGAATGGCAATACCAAAAATATATAAAATGAAATAGATCCGTCTTAATTTTTCCATGAAAATCCTAAGTACTCTGTATGCGATAGAAAAATCTCTATGTTTTGATAAGCAGAGCAAATATCAAACTTAATTTGCCACGAATTCTTGCTAATTAATGATAATGCCATTCGCAAATCCTCATATTTGACTGATTGTTTCCACAAGTATTTGTTTATATGCCGCAAGTCAAGAATCAAACGTTTTTTGCCATTACTTTGTATAGACGCAGTTAGTGGATTCACAACAAAAGGTGGATTATCGCATTTTACTACAAGCGACCTTTCCAGCAAATCACCAACTGCCTCCATAACAAACGCGGATTCCCGAATTGCTGAATTGTTGTTTGGCTGAAAACAAGTCACTGGGTTAGAATAAAATGGTATTTTATATCCATTCATAATGATATCAAGTATAAAATCACTGGCTGTAACAGCTTGCCAAAAGTGAATGTTCAGTTTTAAACGGCCTTTTACAATGATAAGTTTGTTGCCTTGTTCATAATCGTAATAATCATGAGTAAATTTATCACCATAATACTCATCTTTGAAATCTATAACATCACTTCTTGACGACGAACTTGTTTCCGGAGTGTTGAACAGCGGTGTGTGGACATTCATGCCGGAAGTGTCTGAACCCGACATCTGTTGGGCCTCGAAAAAGCCGAAGCCTGTGTGTTGGAGCGAAAGCCTGACCTGAGAAACGTTGCATGCCGACCAGTGGCACACTAGGACCAGCATCTTATGCGTCACTGGTTATTTTTTCTCTTCGTTTACAGCTAAGATGTTTGTTTCTATTTAAAGACGCATATCAGGATTTGTTTTGAAATACTATAACAATAAAAGCCTACAGCTAAGATGTTTGTTTCTATTTAAAGAGGCATATCAGGATTTGTTTTGAAATACTATAACAATAAAAGCCTTGGGGTTCAAACAGTTCACTCGTGCCACGGAAAACGTTTACCCACGAATGGACATGGTCGAACGTTATTGTTCGACATTTTAGTCGTACAAGTTTAGTGAAACGGTCCCCTGGTTTGTGGCTGTGATTTTACTACGTTGTACATTGCCAGCATCTACACCATCGTATGGTCATTTTGTCTATGCCACTGGTTGATATTCACATAATTGGAAATACTACTATTGGTTGAGACTGCAGGTGCCAGAATATAACTTCACCTGATGATCTAGTTTCTAATAGTGACATAGTGACACTTAGAGGGCTAACAAGAACTTGGTGTCTGAGATACAGCACGATTTTGTATAAAACGATGAAATTTAACCAAGCTGTAGATAATTACATATACCTTATTATTGTGCTAAAAATAATCTGCTATCTCAGACTTAAAAAATGGCGACACAAAATTCAATATGGTCGACATTGTTACGTGTAAATTTAGCATTTTATGTAAAAATAGCATTTTAAATGTTATTCTTGGTGAAGTTAGTTATGTCAATGGAGCATTTGATGTTAGTACAATCTAACTGTTAAATTAGATCATTTACATCAATTCAAAATGGCCGCACAAATCAGTATTTACCTTAAATACCATTAGTATTGTCAAATGATATACACTGTTAAGTGCATGTAATTGAAATAAACCTAAAATGACTAACAAACTGTCAGGTAGATATACACCCCAGACCACATTAAACCGTTTGACATCCTGTAGCTGGGCATGTGTATGTGTTACAAATGCATGGTCTATGTTTTCCTGAAATGTTTAAGCAGCGCATGGATGTAGCATTGGCACAACTACTGAACCACCGCCAGTCATCTTTGCATCACCATGTGCAATTCCTAATTATAGCTCCACCAAACGTTTGAAACAATTGTAAATGTCAGGGATAGTAGTTCATAAGGACGGTACCATCTTTGAGACAATCATCGAAGCCCGAGGTATTTATTTAAAGGTATAAAAAAAAGATACACTGTACACATTCGGAAACAAACAGACCAACGGCCATTGACCTGATACCTTTTGGGCTCAAATACCGGGGTTTGGAAGGTCTTCGAGCCAATTCCTACCCTTAAATATAAGTTAAATAATTAAAATAACTACACTGTACATGTTTCGGAAATATAGATGGACGTAATACTAGGATGGGCAATGCTTCCTAATCCTAAACAATACTCCTGTAACCAAGAACTCACTCTTGCAATATTTCGGCATAAGGTATTTACATACAGAAAACAGCCTATTCCTAAAGGAACCATCATTCTCCACAAATACTTTTGGCAATTTACCGGGACGGCGAGAAATACCCGGTAATACTGGGGCATACAGGGAAATATGATTTGTATTGGACATGTCATACGTAGTAGCTAATCCCCTGACAACTGATTTTGAATATGTCAGTTTTTGATTAGCTGTTCTACTGCTAGAAATCATGCCCATTCAATACTCACAATCATTAAAGTAATACAAAATATCAGTAAATGATAAGGCAAAAAATGTGTAATAAATTGAATACCACAAGCTGATATTTTGAGACACACCCCCCACCCCACCCGCCCTCTCATTACCAAACAAACATGTTATTAATTATAAGTATTCTGCTTCTTGAGGCCATCTTGGATATTTATATGCCGCCTGCGTCACGACGGGATGGTTGAAAATAGCCAAATTTTTTCTGAGGGCGGCGTGTGACTTATAAAATTCACCGCCTCTCACAATCAGTTAAGGAGGCTCTTCCAAGAAGTATTAAAAAATACTCGCAAATGAAGTACAAATCGCGCGGCACAATAAAAATCAAATGTGTTTAATTCATCTTTTACAAAGTTACCCCACCCACCTATTTTTGGCCAGAAATTACAACACGACTGAATTTGTTGGAATTGTTCTCATGAAAACATGAGGCACAGATATTTTGTTATGTCTTGTTCTATCACTTGCAACCTCAAATTTTCGCTACAAATGCCCGAAAAATACCTTAATTTCTGACGCGAAACCATACCGGCGAGACAGCATAGCATGCGCCATTTTCCAAGATGTCAGAATCAACCGCAGCTAACATTCAGTTTCGTAGAATTATCAAATACTCTAAAAAATACACCTAGTCAAGCCTCCCAAAGTCAAGAAATATTCATAAACCTATTTTTCTAGACACACTGGTGTAACTTACAGGGTCGGTAGTGAAACATATAAAAAATCGTCTACTCCCTTTTTAAAGCTAACCGCCCACTGTCCCGTGAGAGCTGTGGTTAAATTTGAGGTAATTCCACATTTGAAAAATATTGTGTTTCTCTACAGCAACAATTTTATGTTGTTACTGCAACATTATGATTTTAAAAGTTTAATATCTATAAATACTGATTTCTGGCCGCCATCTTGGATTTGATGTCGCCATATATGTGTCTTCTCAAGCCTGAAAACAATAGTGTATTGTTCTTTACAATCACACTCCATTTCAAGCCTTAATCAGAAAAAGAACATGTTTTAATATTATTTTGTCCTTAATGCATATAATTACCAGCGGCCATCTTGAATTTCATTGGTACAATCTGAGATATTATAGTAATTTTAAAATAATGTATCCGTAATTTTCAACAATTCTACACACTTTCAAGTTTGTATCTCAGTGGAAAATATTTTGTAAAATCTTTCTGCTTTGCACATTAAAATTGTGATGTTTTTGGCAGCAATTTTGGATTTATGAGTGGCCATGAACCATATCTTAATTTTTCGTATTTTTCATAACTGTCAATATATGTTTCCCTACAACTACACCAAGTTTCATGGTTATATCCCAACCAGAACATTCGTTTATGAAAATTGTGAATTTGGCGGCCATTTTGGATTTCTGGGTGGTCATGGGAATAATCTCAGATCGCTCTATATCTGAAAAAAAATCAGTTTGTGGTCATCAACAACTCCACCAAGTTGCATGCTTGTATCACAAGGTGAACAATTCGGCCTCTATTTGGAGCTAAGAACATGTCAGTGGGCTATTACGTAGTTGGCACAGGTATAGTCTGTGCAATGCTCTAGACGATTGGCAGTGCCGCGAAATACCTGGATATTTGTATACATTTATCAACATGTTCACGAACCGTCGATTTCGACGACATTTGGGGGGAGTTGTTCGGAATGACCACCCCAGTGATATACAGTCAAACCTGTGTATAAAGACCAGCCATGGGAAGTGAATAATCTGGTCTTTGTTCACAGGTGGTCTTTATTCACAGGGTCATTTATATAGTAATTGTGCCATTGGGACAACACAATTGTGGCCTTTACAGCCAGGTGATTGCTATTCGGAGGTGGTCTTTAGCACAGGTTCGACTGTATAGAGAATACCAGGCTAGTGTCTTTTGATGTCAAGTTTATCAGGCAATGCTAAGAAACGCGTAGGATTCGTACCGTTTCCAAGGCGAGCCTGATAAACTTGATATCAAAATACACTAACCTGGTATTCTATTTATCAGGTAACATTTCATATTCGGTCAATACAGGGCTTGTTACCTGATAAATCACATTCCCAATGTACAGTTTAACCGTTAAACGGCATTGTGACGCTGAATGATGTATTTTTATAAATATTCCATGTTACCTGCTACAGTAAGGTACCGATTTATATAGTAAATACATGGTTAGTGCCGTCGAATATAAAATATATTCGGCTGATCCTTAGATAACTTTTTTTTCTTTTTTTTTTTAGGCTTCTTCTTCGTCTTTTTTTTTTTTCTTTTCTAGTTTAGACATATTTTTATTCTCCCCGTAATAGGTCTGTGGTAGTTCGGGGAGCCATCTCCCACAAACCGTACAATAATGGAATACATGTGCATCTTACAATTCAAGTTAACCCTTACTGTGCACTAAACAAAAATTGTCGTCTGCCTATTTTTACTTTCATCTTTTTTATTACTGAAAAAAAACTTGCATATGAGAATCGCCTCCTATGGAGACAAGTCTCGTGTGCTGTCAAAAAACGTGCCTTTGTTAAGGATGAACGAAAAAATAACACCAGACGACAATACTCAATACAGCACAGCAAGGGTTAAAGAGGGCGACCAAGATCATGACTATTGTTCTTATTATTGTTTTACAAGACATATAATATACATGTAATTAACATAATGAAAACATGTCCAAACATACATACAACACGAACACAAAAGTGATGCAATTATCAATCAAGTAAAAGACATGGAAGGTTGGTGGCTGGTTGATTATAGTAAGGTATTTTCGGGTAAAATTAAGGTCCATCATTTTATTTAAATCAACATGGAAATGTATGCCCAAAAGTTTGAAGTCAGTTTGTCCCCATGCTATTTTAAAGTTTGTTTTAATTGTGTCAGAGCTGAATTTCTTTTTACCGATCCATATAACATGTGTCAAAGTTTACTTTCAATCCAGATATGTTTTCAATTTTTTTAAATTCCTTTAATGTATTATTCAATGAGGATTCACTGTCATCTAGTGCGAGTGAAGTGTCGTCTGCGAAGCTTGAAAGTTTGATTTCTGTATTATTTACCATAATTCCCTTAATGTGACTATTATTTCGTATTCTGATTGCTAATATTTCTGCACATAGAATGAATATGTAAGGTGATAGAGGATTTCCATGTCTACACCCACGACCCACGACCGACATTAAAAAAGGAAGAGAGGTGGCCGCACTGAAGTACCGCTAGTTTAGAGTTTCTGTATAAGACATCTACCAATTTTCTTAATGAGTTCCCAAATTGGAAAAAAAATCGTGTGTTCCTGATGAAATTCCACGAAATCAATAAGCAATAGTAACCCTGGTATATCATTATCTTCTGTGTACTGTCGTATATCATAAATCAGTCGTGTATTTTCTCCCATATAACGGTCTGCTACAAAACCTGTCTGATCGTTATGAATTAATTTATTTTGCACCCCTTTTATTCTATTTGCGATTGCACCTGAAGCTAATTTATCATTACGCAAACATTGTATTCGCGAGCGTACATCACAATACCCCCAGTTACCTATGTAAACAGGGGGTATAATGAGATACCCGTGCAATAGGTAATGCGGTCAAATAGGTCACGATGTAGTGACTATTTTCGATCAATAACTTATGGTGTAAGCGATTGTAATGTGTATTTTCAATATTTATATTATTAAAATGTATCATATCGATACCCCTTTAAATAATATTTGTATATTTTAAATGTATTGATGTTCTCATGAAGCGCATGAATATAATTATTAATTAATCCAGCTTATATTGAGGCAAATCACCCAGCCTTAAAACATAGTGCTGGAGTATAAACCATAGTATCGTATATTATTCATAAGTATATCACATTAATTACAATATGTATGCATATTATTAAAACAGTAGATGCTACCGCTGTTTCGCTATATGTGATATTTATAACACAATATTTTTTGTATTCGTCCGCGTACGGATTTCTGTCACACAAAGCGCCATTTTCAGTTCATATTTTGACCTGTGCATATGAACCGGACTAAGTTTAAACAACGCTCGATTCAGTCCAATTCAAATTTCTCTGCAGAATGTTCAGACTAACTACATAAGTAATGCTGCTAAATAAGTGTTAACGGCTGGAACATGGTCATCACTAAAAGGAAGAAACCACAGTGGTATTATTGAAAAATAAGATTTACCTGAGACCTCATGGGGGCCGCCATTAATCCAGTGTAAATAATAGACCGTGTGATCCCATTCCCTGAGTAGCCGCCGCTTAGTGAAACGGTGTGCTAATCATGATATTATGTTCCCCAATAATTGGAAACGGTTGGAATTTCTCGATAAAAACTACTAAAGTCATACAAAATAACGATGTATATTTAACATTGGATACGCGTAAACGGTATTACTCTCTCATCGGATCGTCAGTTGTCGTCGATAGCGATTTATCGTACTGATCTTAATTTATTGTCAACTTGCAACGCCATTTACAGAATATATGGCTAATTTTGGAAATAAATAACGGCAAATTACGATGACGTCTGCTCTGAAATATTTGTCAACTTGCGGTAACCGTAGTTTATAGCTCTTACAACAAAATGGCCTAAGTCTTTCCAGAAGACTTTGAAAAAATCTGCACTAAATCCGTCTGATCCTGGACTCTTATTATTTGTCACACTTTTTAGTTGCTGTGCCAATTCAATGTAGGTCAGCATACCATCTAACTTATTTGCTTCTTCAGTGGTTAGTTTTGGGATATTTGGAAAGTTTTGTTCAGCATTTAGATCAAAGTCATTTTCTGTATCTTTTTATGAATATATTGTTTCGTAAAATAGCTTAGCTTCTTCTAGAATTTCAAATTGATCCGTAACATTATCCCCGTTCTCTCTTACTAGTTGTTGAATGCATTTGCTGATAAAGTTATGTGATTCTAAGTTACAAACAAAGTTGTGGGTTTTCTCCATCTTCAATCCAATGTGCTCTTGATCTTATAATATACCCATTTGTTTTTTGTTTTTGTATTGCTTGTAATTCATTTTTTAACAAGTCTAGTTGTGTGATTTTTTCAGTTGAAAAGGTTTTGTTCGATTTCATTTATTAGTTTTAAAAGTTATTGTTCTCGTTTGTCTCTCTCTCTTTTCCTATAGGTGGAATATGATATTGACTTGCCACGTATTTCCATCAGTAATGTGTCAAGAAACAGTTGATCATCCTTAGACAACTTTATTGGGGCGAGCTTTATCGAGCCCCTATAAAGTTGTCGGGGCAAAACCGAATATATTTTATATTCGAAGGCACTAATCATTTATTTAATTTATACCGCATACTAAACTTAATTGCTTGAACGTGCGTGACGTGATGTTTTGACGTCATTCCTTCGCCATACATCACAGTTCTAACGACGTCATTCAAAGCAAAATGGCGGCGTCCAAGCTAGGTACATTCGGTATTGTATCTGATTAAATGTCCCATTTATTTACGATACGCTTCAATACTGGCTGGTTTTAGACTACGCAGTTGTCATAATAAGCATTGCAATCAAAATGGATATATCCATGGCGTTGGTTACGTCGTATACACTGTAAAAATGGACAAAATTTCAGCTGAACTGACAGCGATTTTGATTTTAAAATTCGCAGCCATCTTGAATTTTCTGTTGAGACTGACCGATCAGAGGCCACGATTAGGGGTCAAAGGTTAAAAAATAAGACTACTTCATGTATATTATGTTACTTCAGATATAAACAGCATTTATTCAACCCCCTTTATTATGCTACATGGAGCAATGGTTGCGGTATAAATCATTTTAACTGGTTTTAAAAATGCAAGTGCTTTACACCGCTGCTGCCCCTACACGTATACTAAGACGATACAGTATGGGCAGGCTTGGGCCCCTGATCATCTAATGATTCATGAATAATGTATTCGTAAATGTGATGGGATATATGCATAGCATACATGTGAACATTATCTTCTTATTATATACTACACAGTGCATTGAGTTATCATGTCAGCCATCTTAGTGTACAAGCCATCAGCCAGTTTTACCTCTCATTGCGTTTGACACATACCACTAATAATATGACAAACACATGATTAGAATTTGGTGCAACATGATGGGGAGACATCTGACTACAGCAAGCTATGCCCTGTTTTCGTGAAATGTATATACAAAGTCTGATGGCTGAAGGGTTTTGTTCACCCTTTGTTAAAATGTTAGATAATTCAGTAAAGATTGTGTAACAGTAAGAACAATACACTGTTCTGTAGAAAAATACCTGTGTAGAAAAATACCTGTAAGAACAACACACAGTTCTGTAGAGAAATACCTGTATTACCATAAATACTGTATCGCATCCAGTGACTTGCAAGCAGTTATCTGAGTGTACCATCACTACTGTCTACTTGCCTGCTTTGCGCGTAAATACGGTTTTTGCCTGTGGCAGATGCACTTCTAATAATAGACAGTGCGTCAATTCGACATTTTACACATTGAACAAATGTCCATTGCATATTGTGTGAGTGATGGTAGAAATGCTCAGATATCTAGCGTTTCGTGTAGTCTGCTCAAGTAATATTGATTGGACGTTGTCGTCATATATATGTGGGATGTATTGCACCAGATTTGATTAAAGTATCTGCCATAGTATTTGATGTAGGTGTCAAACCCTCCAACTGTCCGATGACATCTACAAACTAAAATGGCGGAGATGGCAATTGAATGCTCTGTATAATATATTCAAAGAAGAACAGAGTCAGATATACTTTATATAGACATTCAGTCACATGCATGATTTCGCTACATTTGAAGCATATGGTCATATTCAATATAGTCAGTCCTTAAATTCCCGTAAGAAAATCTTGTTTTTTGGCAATAAAATCAATATTTGATGGAATTTCATCAAATAATTTATTTTGCGGAATGTTACTTTCTTGTTATTGATAAAAAAGAAGTTACAATTAAACATATTTATATTGAATGTGTTTAATAGCCCAATGTTCGTCGGCAGCGTGGAACAGACAATATAGTCTTTTCATATCAAGCTTATCATGCAATGCTAGGAAACGCCTAGGAATTTAGAGGCTCGCCGAGAAATTCCTACCGTTTCCGAGCTGATATAGGCAGACAACTATGTTGGTATTATATTTATCAGGTAACGTTTTATGCTAACCATGGTTCGAGGAAATATTCTGCAGATCGATAAGTCAAACCTTATTAAGCTGCACAAGATTGGACCTCAAACCCGGTATTGAGGAATTATTGAGCAGTTGACATGCCACAGAGAAATGGCTGTTCACGTCTATACCGATTGAAGTTTTAGAGGATATTCCATCGTACATTTTGAATAGCGGGAAATAATACACTAGTGTGCGTCTGATTCCGTGCTTGCACGGACGCCGACGGACACGAGTGTATTTTTCCGCTTTTCAAACTCGTACGATGGAATATCCTATTTGTTACACTTACACGGCGGATACATATGCTCATTCAGTCTACTTTTGAGACTATACTCAATAAATTGTGATGTGCGCATGAATAGCTACACAATGACATGTTTACCACGTTGTGTGATGTCAAACGTGACGTCATGTAAACTTTTTGAAATCCAAATTGCGCAGCTGTTTCTACCAACTAAACACATTTGAGTGCATGTTTGGAATGTGTTCCATCACATTAACATTATAGATTAGTCGAGACCCTTTCGAAGTTTTCAAATAACGTTATGTTGACTGTAATAACAATTAAACATGTTGCATGGTAGATCTAGCTCGTGGTGTCTAAGAAAACACGCGGGCACTTACGGGTGTTCTCTTTACTGTGTGTTATTTGTAAGGAGTTGATTACGGGCTTTCTGTCACAGCGAAACCCGTGCCAATAACTCGCAAGCTTGAGTGTAATAATTTACAATAATTCCAAACCCGGGTTTGCAGTATAGAGCACATTGATACTAAAATCCGGGTGTAATATGCATATGGCTCATATTATTTCTGAAGCATATCTAAGTAACGTCAGTATCCTCTTTACTAGAAAAATAGGCAATGTTCATCCCTTTGTTGATCTGCTTCGATTGTACATTATTATAAGGTTTAGCAATGTCCAGCCATGGGAAAACGTTTGCAGTGGCACGATGGAACTGCTTGAACCCGAAGGCCGTAGTTCCCAAGTGCCACGACAAACGTTTACCCACGGCTGGACATGGTCGAACATTATCGTTACGTTTCCTTCGGAAATATCATATAATTTGAGCATATATGCAGTACTTTCGGTACTTTGATAACTTGCTCAATTCAAACAGCTGGTTCACGTATGCATTCATGTATTACATTGTGTGGTGCAGGCGCCTACTCATTAATTTCGAAATGGCGGACAATGTCGAATCGAGTGACATTTTGGTTACATTTTCTGCAATATGTACTGTTTCAAACATGATAGTCTAGTATGATTACTTGACGTAACAAGCGATGAATAAGGACGTCTATGACCGTGTGAATGAAAATGGAGTCAATGAAACAATGCGACTGTTGTAAACTAGTCTGGTCTGGTGACGTAAACGCGCGTTCTAGTAACGTCATGAGGTCACGTGCATTACGTAGATGTTGGCTTGGCCCCGGAATGAGCATTGTCTACAGCCATGGAACGAACAAACAACGACAGTCATGTAACAATAGTTTATTTATGCGACATGACAGTTTTGTCATCCAAGTGTCGAACAATAGTATATAGTATGATACTTCCAGATGCAAATGAAGATACCCCGTTAGAGCGACAGTCAAAATGCGGGACGGGGTGAGTTTTTCTGTGTCAGGTAATGAGTTTTACATTGGCCTAATACATAGAGAATGTCAAAATAGTGTCGTTTGATATCATGTTCATCAGGCAAGGCAAGCCTCGAAATTCCTACCGTTTCCGAGCCGAGCCTGATAAACTTGATATCAAAAGACACTAGAATGGTATTCTATTTATCATGTAACGTTTCCTACAGTTTCCGAGCCGAGCCTGATATTAAAAGACACTGGCATGGTATTATATGTATCAGGTCACGTTTTGGGCTACACAATGAGCAATAATGACGTTTATTTTCGTTGAAAAGAACGCGGACTTACTTCCGTGACAACATTCCACTGACCGGATTCATGTGACGCCGTTCGTCAAATGAAGCGTCATTGTTCAATTTGTTATAACTCGGATATTCGTATCAGGTCAATGCCTGATACAGCAATAATATTATGTTATCAGTCATTCTGTATCCGGCCAATACAAAGCTCGTTACCTACTGTCTGTTTCACTAAACCTGCCCAAATGTTACGGCTATATAAACAATGCAAAACCAATAATTTGTTTGATGATATTAAATTATAGCAAAATTATTTCGAAAAATTAGATCAAATATTAATTGTATTAGGATTGTCTATGGGAATTTAACATAGAGGAAATGTGGTGGGGGAGCTGGCGGAGGAGCCAAATAATGAAAAAATGGAAATTAACTCCGAAATCTGGTTAGATGGCTTGAAATGAAAACAAAAGTTAAATTTTCAAAATCGGTCCACTATTTCTGGAATGAGAAAAAAATCCCTATGTTACATTCCCATAGACATCTTCACTATGTCTATGAGGATTGAACATGGGGAATATTTGTTTCACAATTTATATCCATACAATTTGGGCACGTTTCGTGAAACAGACAGTCATACATGTATTTCTCCATATTGATGTCGCGTGAGTTCCTATTCAGTTCGGATGAATGTTGTGATTTCAATTCCCGCCTTAATCGTTTAAAAGCTATTTTTGTTCGGCAATACGTTATAGAGAATAGTAGGTTAGTGCCGTGAATGGGACAAATATCTGGCAAGGCTTAGGAAACGGGATGGGCGAGGCTCTGCGTGCCGCGCCAGATATTTTTCCCATTCACGGTACTAACCTACTGTTCTATTTATCACGTCAACACTACACATAGCTTTAAAATGCGAAAAATAACCCCAGACGCATCCTCAAAATCGGAGAATCGACTAGTATGACAACCGCACATATTCAAACTCTGTGATTAGGTCGTATTGACATGATATCAAACTGTTTTCACTGCATCATGTTTCACGGTACATACGCACTGTGTTGACTGGATAAAACCCCATTCACTTTCTTTGTATAGTGTTTTGTAGGATCTTATACCGTTTATGTTATATGCAGCGCCAGAATACCTTATCTTTCATGTATGTAATTATATATTGTTCTTCACTTCCTAAACTACATACAGAGTAAATCTGCGCTTAACTAAATATTCTTATATGTAAATATATCTTACATGATTGTATTGAACTGATGATGGCAGTGTCTCATAAGCTAATATTGGCTGGATGTCATTTTTATTGAATAACTAGATGACAAATAACAATTATGTGTTATACTGCTCTTACTTGTAAATAATGACATGTGACACTTAAATCAACTACTACAACTACTACTACTACTACTACTACCTATTGGTCAGTGCCGGAACTACGCTTCACATCGCAAAATAGTTCCTAATAAATCACCACTAACTGTTTATTTTAAATATAATTTGTATAATTATGAAGCGCATATAAATTGAGAATAATGTACGTATATAATAAAAAGGTTGTTTGATTTGTATATGGACATCGTTGCTCGGCGGAACGAGTGGCATATATCCACATACATATCAAACAACCTATAAATACCCACTGAAAAGTGTTGTAACCTGCATCGACTACTGTCTGTTCCAGGTTTTCTGCCGAAAAATATTGGCTATTAAGCACATTAAATCCAAAAGATATTTAAAAGTAAGCACCTTTTCATCAATAACAAAAAAAGTCATCTTCCCCCATTTTTGTATTTGATGAAATTACGTCAAACTTTGATTTTAAGGCGAACAAATAGTTTTTCATTTAATTTAACATGGGGCAACTAGTTCGGGAGCACACCTCTGATTTTACGATATACCGAGCACCCTGTGTTATTATTGTTTTGAACATATTTTTGGAAACTACATACATGTACCTCCAGGCATCATAATCCGGAGAACAACCTCCTGGGATCGATGTACCTCAAAATTGGGACGTTAAGTTATATGGTATTAGTCGATTTGTTGTAATTTTCTACACATTTCATATGTACGGGTGGGTATATTCATAGTGCCATATATCATTACAAAATTAAGATTTTTTGCACGATTTATTTTTCAATCTGTTCATATGTGCTACATCTAAATTGATATTTTATTTTACCTACAGGATTCAACTAGGGATCATTGCTGTTATCATTTAGGCACGAACCAGTAAAGCTGTTTTACTGCGGAATGCATGTATAACATAAAAGCGGATGCACGCAGTTTGTTATCATTTGTAAATGACCAGATTTTCAGTTTCTGATTTCTATATTGGCTACAATTTGCAAAACAAATAAGGACACTACATCTTCACATTTTATGTTTATATACATTATATCAGAGACATCATCAAATACATTTTCTGGCAAAATAAGCATTCATTCACCATTACTCCACGTATTGATTGGCAGTATTATACATTTTATATCAAAATTAAATAAACCGTGTTTCCTTAAAATGTTAACGGACATTTCTATTGAATCTCTGTATTTAGTTTTTGATGTGCAATGATTATACTTTAAAATATGATTTTTGTCAGGTGACTCATTTACTTAGTATAAATAATTAAAACATATCATGCCTCAGTTGCATATTAAAATAGCCTGATACAATCGCGAGTCACTATCACTAACATAACTATTACTAAATGATTATATCTGTATAGCGGGCACTCGTAATGTTTAGAACTGGTGGGATAGTGACACAATTATACACTTATGTTATTTATATAAAAAACTATGTTTGCCTACTGAGTGGGCATGTACCTTTACTATTAACACCACAACAGTCAAGCGGTGGAATTATCACAATAACATAAAATAGACAAACTGAACCATACATGTAACTACACAATTTTAGATATTTTCCTACGTGCAGTAACAGACCCGGGCACAAATACACGCATAATATGGCGACGTTGACGTATTGGCGATTGACGTCCATATTGCCATTACAGCTTCATATCACATGTATATCTCCGTACACATGTCACCAGCAGGCGCCATATTTGGATACATAGTTAGAAATTAATACGCTTCAGCATTTTAAATTACCATATGACATTCGTACTGCCTTGACCTACTTTTTTCTCAATATTATTAACAGTGCCTTTTCAATAACATGTTTGTTGTGTTAACACAATTCCTTACTGCTTTTTTTGTAACATACTTTGGATCTAGTAAATTTCGATATACATGTATTCATAATATGTCAAAGGACACATACTTTTTGTCATTCCATCCGTTTAGCTGTAACTCCTGGTTTCCGTCCGTCCGACCATCCGTCCGCCCATCTCTTTTTCAATTAACAGTTTCCCAAAATGTCTATATTAGGAATCTCTGCGACATGTTAACTATTGAAATGGTGTCATTGGTGTGGTATCTTAACAATGAACAAGCCGAACATAATAAACAACCAATAATCGCTGATGTTCGTCGCCAGTTGCCATTTATAAAAGACAACCTATCTGTGTGGATTTGAATATAATCAATTCTGCTATACATCATATACAAACCAAATAAATCTATTTTGTTTACATCTTATGTACATGGCAACTACAAACTAGAGAACAAGATATCCAAAGGAGACAAATGAGCGCACACAAAGAAAATGCTAACGCAAAACATCACTATCAACGCATAATAACTAGTCCCCGATGCACTAATGAGAAAATAGCAGTCCCATAGGAAATAACAAATCACGATGAAACACAATACACGAAGACGTGACAGCAATCGTACCGCCTTGGAACGGCCCTTGAACAAAACTTTGTTATTTTGCAACCAAATATGCTCGTATATAGACTTCATAATGTAGCAAGAATGGCATTCGCATGTTAATTTTCTGCTTAGTTATTCATTTTTGTTATGCAATGTACGTCTGACAAAACAAGAGGCATATATAAACATTAAGACGGAAAATGCGTATCGGATATAAAACTAGGGTGTATTATATAAAATTGTTAAAACCCAACGATTTCTTTTACTAATATACATTTCTACGATATCGCTTTTAAAGATATTGAAAGATATTGAACAATTATTATTGAACAGAAAAAACACTACTGATTAATTTATGTTGTAATCACAACACCAAGCAGATGACAATGTTCCAATTACACGGGTTATGAACATGTGTGTATTTATAGCCGAGGTAAACAGACGGTACACACACGGTTAATTCATTAGTGTATTTCTCCTTATCGATGGTATGTAAACGGGCTATCGATTTACACAGGTGGTGTGTACACAGTTTATTTATAAACACTTAGTGAGGGTTATATATTTCACTAATTTCCGGGATGGTTCGTTATTTAATTAATTTTGTAAAAATTATTTATAATTTAAAGCTGAACACACCCTATTATATAAAAAACATATAATAATTTATTAATTAATAAAATAACAATTTCCTTTTTTATTTCCACCAACAAAATAAACACATATATACATTGCTGGGACGCCAGCAGTTGTCTCAGCACTGAGACAGGTTTCGCCACATGTACTTCACTCTGGCCGCTCTACACATTATAGCCGATGGAGGTAATGCAGAGGAGGGGTCCGCGGTATCGGTCCAATGATGGGGTGGAGGAGATGTGAGCGTGACACACCTAGCTAAGCCGAAAAAAAAGAGAGGAGAAGAGATTTAAAGCGAAGGCTTAGCGGGGTGGGCCCAGAAGGGTTTTGCTGGCGCGAGATCGAGCCTCGGCCGGACCTAAACAATTGTTTTTATTATTTAAATTGTTTAATTATTATATTAATTATTTAAATTGTTTATTGCACCAATATAATTAAATTTATAGTTTTAAGAAAATTTATCAAATTCATTATTTTTTAAAAATTATTTAATAAAATATCACAATTTCGGGATGGTGGTGCTGTAACATTTCCTCCGACTTTATTTCCAAGTTTTACCCTAAATTTATCCAAATCAGTACTCTCAATCTTGGACATGTTGGCGCGCGCTTTGATTCTAATATCATTTTTTAATTCTTCATATCTCCCCATTTCTTCCACCACGGATTCAAACTCTAAATTTGATATTTCATTTTCGGTCAACGCTTTGGACACTATAACGTCGATGCTATTTTTCTTAGACCTGGCGAGAACGGATATTCTATCATGTGTTTTACATTTTTTCTCGAGTTTTCCACCCGCCGCCCTAATTACCATACATAGTATTCCAGATAAAACGGTAATTCCACTCAAAAACCCCAGCAATTGGAACTGTTTTCAATTGTAGATAGCGTTGCAGCAGTCCCCGCACCATTCATTACAGATAAACTTGCCAGATCCGTACTAGATGCTTCAGCTATGTTCGCCGCGCGCTTATATTTTTTAGCGTTTCTTTTTCTATTTGTACATTCTCTAACTAAAATATCCTGCAATGCGACGATATTATCCAACCTAAAATCTAAACTTCTTTCGCGAATTGGATACAGTGTTGATGGATTGGTATTGACAATTGGAAGCGTATTCGGAAGCGGTGATTCGTTCATGATTAAATTTTATAAATCAAGTTCAATTAACAATGTAACAATAGTGGAAGAACTCGCGGGGTCAGCGATTTTCGTAACAAAGTTAATAACACTACCTTCGGAAAGTCTAATTGGATCGTCACCGGCGAACAAAACCACCGATGAACAATCTCCAGCGAGTTTATTGACTCCAATTGCCCGTTCTTCCCCATCCAGTACGAGAATTACCATGACCGCGCCCACAGATTTACCATTAGCATTAACCGAGCAGACCGCTATTCGGAGAAGTGTACCTGGAGCTGTCATGGTGTATCCCCCATATTTATTGCTCGCTTTGGCACCCAATGAATATTCATATAGCCCCTCATTCAATGGGCCCCGCTTCTCAGCCCAAACTGTGATGACACGTTTTTGCCTTTTCAATATTTTCAACAATCCGGCAAGCACCCCGATAGAGGTATGGGCCTCAGCACGAATCTTTTCAGAGGTCTCCTCAAGTGCTTTGTTCGCGGCTCTACGAACACGTTTCAGTTTATCGGAAACTTCCATAAACTCTGTATGGGCCTCTTCCCGAAATTCTGTTATTTTCTCGCCTAGTTCATTAAGTGCTGCTTGTCTGATGAGAGACTCCTCTGAGCGCAACACCCTATAAGCCTCCGTAAGTGTCGCCTGGTCTTTCTCAATACCCGTTCAGACTCCCTCAATTTCCACCCGGGCCTCTTCGCGAACTTGTGCAGTCACCGTCAGGACGTCTGATCTAAGCTGTGCTATACTCCTGTGAATCCCGTTTGTTTCATTGATCAGGGCCTTGGTTTTTTCGGTAGTTAAAAAGTCACTCTCTGTCGGGATGAATCCCCCTTCTGCCGTTTCCAAATTCTTTGAATCTGTCACTCAATCCCGATTGGAATTGGAAGAACTACCTGGTCCGTATATACTCATAATTAATTTTAAGAAAATTATAATATTGGGGCACCTATACTCAATTGGAAATTTCGAGAACGACCGAAATCGGGTAATAGTTATTCAGCTTTCTCGCTTGATCATCAATAATAGAGACCGTAAATTCGTGGATGTGCCCCGTTTCCAAAACTTTCATCTCGGGGTGTGGGAAGTCTAAGTTCACCGTCTCCCCAAAGAAACAGTCGCTGGCTTGCACGGTTTTCAGTAATGTGCTGGGGGATCCGTCTACCATGTTGTACGATGTGTTCACCCGATCCAAGTGCACACTGAGAGTTTTCGTGAAGGCTAAGTCCACCGGGTTATCACCGAGATACTCACCCGAGACAAACACTCCTTTATTCGCGGAGTATGTCTCTCTAAACCCGAGTTGAATACCCTCGCCGGGGAGACCACTACCTTACTATCTGGGCCGATGGTCATTGTTGCGAGCCCGGTAGCCTTCGATACTGTGAGGTTGGCTTTACCGTCAAGCTCTGGTGACAAAATAGTTTACCTGTCTAAAACTCCACAGTCCGGGAGGCAGCTTCACCTACTTGTTGTTCATCCTTCACATAATAAAACCCTTCACTCTTCCCCACATTCCGCCACCCAACTGTGAAGGTGATTGATCTGAGACCGACCCGGCGTTTTCCGCAGCAGTTGTCGATTGACTTTTGAAGTTCACAACTCTCTTTTTGAACATTAGTGATAGTAGCAAACATAATAATATCTTTCAATGGATACCAAAGCATTTAGCATTAATTCTGATGCAAATTAAGCGGTCGGAGGTAAATACACACAAAAAGACGTTGTTAACCCCCTTGTACACCCAACTGTAACAGTTAGACCGGACAGTGGCTTTACCACCAATTTCCCTAACATATAGGCTGCCCAAGATTACTACAATGGAGGCCGTGAACGGGTGGAAAGCAACTCCGATGCAGTTTTGGCAGAATCAGCTCAGCTTCGCCGTATGGTGCGCAACAGCCGGATGTGGAGTTTCACATAAAGACCATCTGACATCTAAGAATGTCATGCTCCGAAGTCTCTACAACTTTCATGTGTATTATACTATTATGATGATTCTCAAAGAACTAGGTATTCCACTACCTCAAGATGACGCCTGGAATCCCATTTCCAACACATACGACCGTATGGCGCTTGAAAGACTGTGTAACGAAATTAACGTTTCAAAAGACGCGGATTGGAGACAGAAATAATTATGGTACACATTCGGTTTAGGTGACGTTTACATAACGGGTATGGGGTTTGTGAAGCACCCAAAGGATCCACCACCACCAATACAAACAAAGAATACCGACTTCGTGCCAGTGATTTCATTCAACAACCTGCGGGGGTAAATACGCGTGGGGATCATTTGTGTTAGATAAAAGGACTGGATTTACTCAGGCCGGGGTTACCCACCTCAACGATTCCATTCGCACATACGTCTGGACCATCCTCAGCGCACAGAAGCAAACTCTCAGTTCTATAATAGGAGTCGAAACGGCATTTGATGCGCAAAAACAATTATTGGCACTTGTAGAGGACGCCATCTCAGCTAAGGTGGACCTGGAGGTGGCGATTCAGAATTATCAAGACGTTTTGCAGAATGCCCACAACCCACTAGACTATGTATTTGGAATAGGTCTTTATATGGCGCCGAGCAATATGATACTACGAAACGACCCGGTTGACGGTTACAATAATCAGATCATAATCGCCACCACCAATCAAAAAATCGGCCGCAACGGGAACGTGAACACGGGTATTTACAAGCTCCCCCCCCCCAAGATGGTCGGGCGCGGAGTTGTAGATGGAACCTATTACGTAAAACCCCCAATTCACAAATTGGACACACCCACCCCAGTACCCCAAATTCACGAATTGGATGCACCATCCAGTTCCCCAATTCACGAATTGGAACAGGAGCGGGAACTATTGTATCATCAATTTCCCCCAATTCACGAATTGGAACAAGAGCGAAAACACCAATAGAGATTGGAAGCACAACCCAGGAGGAGGAGAAATTAGGGCTCGTCGTCGCCCTCATGGCGATAGGACTACTCGCGCTTTGGTTTTAGGAACTCTCGGGAGGCTAAAAGTAGAAGACCGGCGTTCGCCACGATTAAAGCCCAAGTATTTTTGACGAGCCACCCGGCTGTTTTTGATAATATAGATAACAAATAAGAAACGATACTTCCGATCAACCCAGGCAGTGCGGCAGCCGCATTTCCAGCCAATTTAGCCAGGAGATTGGCTAAGGCTTTCAGTTGTTTTTTTACCCACTCCTTAGCTCCACCGGATGATGGCGCGGGTGCCGGCGAGGGTGGTGGTGGCGTGGATGCAGTCGCACCACCAATGAAAGCTAGAATTATGGTTGATATAATCATACCGACAGCTGCGTGGATGCTTGCTATCCTGATGCCCTGCTCTCTGAACAGAGTGCCAAGACGCTCACCGAGTGTAGTGTCCTCGTGCAGAACCCTCGAGATTGTTTCGCGGATCCGACTTATTTGGGTGCGGAGAGCCTCACGGCAAGCCGATGTAGCCTCTAAGCGAGCTTCTCTTTCATCCCGCAAAGACCGCAGTCGTTCGGTGATCCGCTCGGTAGATTCTCTATCGCCACGGGCTTCCTCCAGTTTCCTTTCTTCTAGCGCGATATGTTCATCCAGCGCCGTGAGTTTGGCGAAGTTATGGACCAATTCGCCCCGGACTGTTTACATAGCCTTATCGAGTCCCCGGAGTTCGCGAAGAGGTAACGGTGGGTCATCCATCGTGATGAGTATTCGGTCTATCTCGCTTTCGCTGCGCTCCATGTGTGAATAGCGTCTGTGGCTACACGAGGGACCTCGGTGAGCTCGACAGTTTCTATCGCGGCGGCCGTCTTCGCCATCGTTTCGTCTGTAGAATGTAGGGCCTCTACAGCGCGGGTCGGCATAATTGTATTACCACGCGCCCAATCTACGAATCCTAGTTCGTTCTTTATGATTTCGCCACCGCCCCGGTTTCCAGCAATGGTGTTCAGCGATAAGGGTTTTCCGGTCTTCATGTTGATGATCGGGACATTTGATGCTTTTAGTCGCAACCTACCGTACTTATTCAATTCGAACTTGGAGTAGTCGCGTTCGACAGATGGGACCACACCTTTTTCTGCCAAATTGTTGTAGTAGTCGTCTACAGCTGACTCGAGTAATTCCTGACTTAGAGCAACGGTGTTGGTAGCGCCACCTATTTCCCCCAAATGCGATTGGATTGGAAATGGAATCTCTATGAAGGGTGTTTCGTCATCCTCGAAGTCATCATCATCACCATCGAGGTAATCGTCTCTGCCGATTTCATCCATGTCAATATCGTAATCAGCCATCTTTATAATTATGTATTAAAGACAAAACCATACGGGTTTAATAGAGTAGCTTAGTTTCACTAAATTATGTCTTCGAGTCAATACTGGATCAGCGAAGAGCTTCGCCGCGAGAATCACGCCGCGCAAACTTTCCAGAACGTTGAAGAAGCCAACCGCGAGTACGCGTTGGCATATCCGCAGAGAAGTCTCAATCCAATGAATCCCGAGCCCCAACTTTCAGATTTCTATGTACCGTCAGAGTCTCAAAAAGACCGCGAGATCGCGTTCATCGTCGTGGGAATGGGTGTGGTGGGTCTCGTCATCTACTATATATTCAATCGAGATAATTATAATTATAATTATTTTAGAACTTTTTTTTAAATATATATATATATAGAACGATGTTAGTAGACGAACTTTATTTTGCTATGATCGATGTAGGCTACACGGCCCTTAAACACCGTTTAGCTGGTGCAAAGAGTATGATTCGTCTGGCCCGAGATTCTCTCGAGACGTGGCGCGAGGACGAAAAAGCGGCCACCCTTTTCGCAAAGCGGATGTTAGATTCCTCCGAGTTAGATTCCCCAGAATTCCCTCTCCTGTTCAAACCCAATCGCGATTGGGGCTGCAGTGAAACTTCCAACAAAGGTTTATTATTAACGACGCAGTTACCGGACGATCTGGCGAGGGCATGTTGGAGATGGTCCGATCAATTAGAATACTTCGCATACTATGAACACACGCAAACTTGATACCAAACTATCGGTTCGCCTAGCGCGCAAGCTAGCAAACACATCATACAGCCCCCGCGGCTACTGGAAGGGACTCGCGGCCATCAAGAACCTCGCGGCGGCAACCAAGGTTTCCGAAAACGCCACCAAGAAATGGCTCAAGAAGCAGGCCCTCTGGCCGATCTATTTAACCGCGCCTCACAATATTCCGCGCCCAAAATTTGATGTGCCGGTGCCGAACCAAGTTCACCAATCAGATCTCCTGTTTCTCACTCACGATCGCGTCGGTTGCAAAACGTACAAGTATGCACTGTAGCGAGTCGCTATAAGGGGGCTGAGCCACTGGCTACGAAAGAGTCTAAGGAGGTGGCCGATGCTCTTTCCCGAATATATAAGAGGAGTCCTCTCAATTGGCTGAATCTTCTCCAAGTCGATCCCGGCCGCGAGTTCATGGGCGCAGTCTCTCATCTATTGGCTAAGCACGACGTTTCTGTCAGACATGGCCGCGTCAACATGCACCGAGACCAGGGGATTGTGGAGCGATTCAATCGAACCCTGGCTGAGAGACTGTTCGGTCACCAATATGTCAAAGAGCTTGTAGACCCTCATACGTGATTGACGGAGTGGGTGACCAGACTACCCTCCGTGGTCTCTGCACTGAACGGCGAGGTGACCAGCTTGATCGGTAAGAAACCCGTAGATGCTATCAAGGCAAAAACGGTGTCGAACAAACAATCCGCCGTCTCGCGCGGGCGCCCCGTTGGTTTAGTGGAGAAACGACTTCCATCGGATGTTGCCGTCCGGTACCTCTATCAACCGGGAGAGCTCGAAGGTGGTCGCCGCCGAGCGACTGATCCCTTGTGGTCTCTCAATGTATATCATCTAGATCGATATATTACCAAACCCGATGAGCCCGTGCTCTACTATTTGGATGATGGTCCATCTCGCGGATTTGTTCGCGAAGAACTTCTGATGGTGCCTTCTGACACCCAGCTACCCCCAGATCGTCAGAGTCTTTAGATTGATTTATTAAATCAGTAGAGAGGTTCTGTACGTATTCTGTCTGATAGCACACGTCTTTTATCGTAGTACGCCGAGAGTCCTAATTTTTGTTGACAGAACGTTTTCATAACACCGTCTTTCATTTTAAATCCTCTATTTTCTGCTGCATCTATAATGTGTTTTCCATCTTCTGTAGTTTCACTTAGTACTCGTTTATATCTATCCCAATTTAAATTGTTAGTTCTCTTGGACATTCCTTTCGCAGACTTTTTATTAATTTTTTCAAAATTAGTAGAATTAATTTTTTCTACAAAATAACACTTACTAGATAACGCTATCGCTCTATCTCCACTAAATTCTAGTTTGAAAAGCCCGGGCTCTCTTTCACTCCACTTATTCCAAGCCAACCATTTCTTTTTTTCTTTTTCAAACTCGTCTAGTAAGTTAGGTCTAATCAATTCTTCTATCGTTTTTCCACTAACTACTATATACATACTATCCGTGTCCATCTGTATTAATTCAAAGTCTTCTCTTTTTACGTATTTGTCTAGAAATTCGTAGAAAAATTCCAACATTCTCAATTTAGCGAGTTGATAAACCGCTATTCCACAATGGAATGGTCTCTTTATTGAGCACCGGGGTTTGTTTTCGGGAAGATATTTCGTACGCATCTCCTATCTCTTCCAAATCATCAAAGAATGCAGATCTTAATGCTTTGTCAACACAGGTTTCGTCTTGTGTATATGTCGTATTTAAATGTCCGAGTTTCCTAATAATTTCATTATATCCGCTACTGGTTTCTTATTTGGTTCTACATCGCCTGTTCGTCTTGCGGCTGTAACTTCTTTTGCGAACCATTCGAATGGTTTTCCACTAATATAATCTATAACACGATGAACTCCCGTTATTTCTAGGCCGTGTTTTAAATACCATGTCAATAGTGGTGCGTACATCAATACTTTAGTGGCGGTCATCGATCCCACTAATTTCCTTCCATTTCCTCTAGTTCTGTCAGTATCTTCCAAATATTTTAACATGTGTTCAGGAACCTCATCAACATCTACTTCTCTGTTTATAAATATTGGGGACATTTCAGAAAACTTATCTTTTAAGTTGTGTGGAACTTCTATATCCACCTCCGCAAACCCAAACCAGTTTCCGGATAAAACTCTTTTACAAAACTTTTTAATAAATTTAGGGCTATGTGGGGTATCTATATGGTGTATAGTTTCTCTCCCACACGGCATATCTTTATTTAACGTAGATAAATATAACGCGTTTGCATCGTACCCCAAAACAGCCTTGCAAGGTTTGGAACCCACTCTAATATTTGAAACACCGGCTTCTGCATTTCGTGTAAATACTATTGATGGACCGCCAACTAGAGCGTCTTTCATCATTTCGTATGTTTCTTCTTTTGGTGCATATAGAGCATCCTCCGGTATACTCGTCTTTGAAGATTTTTGTTCTTTAATGGTTCCTCTCAATAAATATTTTATAGCTACTCCAGGTAGTGTTACCGCATCTTTGAAAATATACACACCTCTGTGTTTATAAAATGCACACCTTTTTTCCACCGCTTCTAGGAACGGTGCTACATCTAAATCGTTATAATATTTCAACCAATCTCTGAAGGTTTCCATATTCTCTTCTTTGAAAATTCTACGACATTTGCTTAATTCTGTTTCGTCTAGTAACATTTTCCCAGATAGTTTGGAATACCAATTCTCTATATCAGGCAGTCCTGGGTAATCCAGTTTGTCTGGAGAATCGAACAACTCGTAAGGAAAGAAATATTTCTGTCCTTTGCAGTCGTAGGCTTTTATCCAACTATCGTAACTTACACCCGGTCCTAGGTAAAGTATTACATCAAGAAATCTAAACTCTAGAGTAAATATAAATAGTGTTGCGTTTGCCCGTTTTCCGACCATTACTTTCTTTGTTGTTGATGCCAGTTCGCCTACTAGGTATTTCTTTATTAAGTTTATATCGTACTTACTACTGTTAAAACCTATAACCGGTACTTGCTCTATCCACTGTTCGATCTGTGTAACTTGATTTTTACGTAAATGTTCTGTATTAAACCCATATCTGAACCATACTGCTTCTCTTATAGCTTTTCTCCCGACTTTCAAATCTTCTACGAATTTTTCTATAAGATTTGCAGGATCTTTATCACAAATATGAGTTACTTTTCTTGAGAAATTATCTCCTATACTAACGCTTACAGGAACGTGCTCAGCTTCGTACTCTAAACTATTACCTAGCGTTTTATATTCTGGGTTGAGATACGCCTCAAAATCATATACAATCTGATATGGATAAAGAGTAGTGTCGCAACCGATCTTTATGTCTTTACCCGTTCTTTGGAATTCGCATTCCCACATAACTACTAGGTTGAGAATTATTTGCTTCTAATAAATATATCTCTTCTCATAGTGGATGCGCGTTCTTATTTTCTATGCTCTGCATGAATCTCGCATCCGTGCCAGTAACAGCCGTGATATTGATATACTGTATTGTTTTCTTGACAGTATCCATCTACTGGAGCTCCTAAAATCCATATTTCACCCCCATGTCCACACTGTTCGTGGTGAATGCGAATTCCCTCCTGCTTTTCCACAGAGTACATACAATCGATCGCTCCGTAACTGTTAGAAATTTTTGGGTAGAACGCTTTCTCGAACGATGAACGCGGGCGCTCTAAATAATTACCATCACATATTACTTTTTGTCTCACCTTTCATACATTTTGGTCCGTGTCTCTTCATATTACTGGCTTTCGTGAATTTCTGTTTGCAATTATCGCAGGCGTATTCGTTAGATAGTTTTTTAAGATTTTTTTATCACAAATGTGTGATTATTATACAGGCCTATTGTCATTGGTTTATTACCTATTGCCTTATAGTGCGCTGGTACCTTTTTCAACCATCAAACACCACCTTGTGTCTGTTGATATACTTCTATACCGATTTTAAAAACCTTTTTCAGATCTGAAAAAGGAATTGGTTTAACAACATTACTACCGAAATATTGCTTACTAAGTTATTTCGCTTTTTCTGTACATGTGTCAGATCTTTTCCTTGTTGTGTGCATCGCTAAACATCTGAACAGACAAAGGTCGTCATTATACTTATCTAAAGAATACATACCTTTTTATCTCGACTATTCGAAGAATAAGTAGAGCTTATGTTGTCACCCCGGCGTCCGTCGGCGTCGGCGTCGGCGTCGGCGTCGGCGTCGGTGGCGGCGTCGGCGTCGGCGTCACCGTCACGCCGTGGTTAAGGTTTTTAGTCTACCTTGTATATGGAATACTACTGGCCCTACACCCACCATACTTGCACAACTTCATCTCCTAGTGATGTACATCAATAAACCCTGATCTATATTTGACCTTGACCTACATTTGCTCTTGAATTACTTAGTTAATTCCCCTTGGTTAAGGTTTTTAGTCAACCTTGGTTAAGGTTTTTAGTCAAGCTTGTACATGGAATACTAGTGTGCATACAGACACCATATTTGGACAACCTTTTCTCATAGGGATGTACGTCAATAACCCTTGATCTATATTTGACCTTGACCTACATTTCCTCTTGAATTACTTACTTAATTCCCCTTGGTTAAGGTTTTTAGTCAACCTTGGTTAAGGTTTTTAATCAAGCTTGTACATGAAATACTAGTGTGCATACAGACACCATGCTTGGACAACATTTTCTCATAGGGATGTACATCAATAACCCCTGATCTATATTTGACCTTGACCTACATTTCCTCTTGAATTACTTACTTAATTCCCCTTGGTTAAGGTTTTTACTCAACCTTGGTTAAGGTTTTTAGTCAAGCTTGTACATGGATTACTATTGTGCATACAGACACCATACTTGGACAACCTTTTTCTCATAGGGATGTACATCAATACCCCTGATCTATTTGACCTTGACCTACATTTCCTCTTGAATTACTTAGTTAATTCCCTTGGTTAAGGTTTTTAGTCAAGCTTGTATATGGAATACTCTGGCCCTACACCCACCATACTTGAACAACTTCATCTCCTAGTGATATACATCAACAACCCCTGACCTATATTTGACCTTGACCTACATTTAACCTTGAATTACATAGTTAATTCCCCTTGGTTAATGGTTTTTTTAGTCAACCTTGGTTAAGGTTTTTAGTCAAGCTTTGTACATGGAATACTATTGTGCATACAGACACCATACTTGGACAATCTTTTCTCATAGGGATGTACATCAATAACCCCTGATCTATATTTGACCTTGACCTACATTTCCTCTTGAATTACTTAGTTAATTCCCCTTGGTTAAGGTTTTTAGTCAAGCTTGTATATGGAATACTCCTGGCCCTACACCCACCATACTTGGACAACTTCATCTCCTAGAGATGTACATCAACAACCCCTGACCTATATTTGACCTTGACCTACATTTAACCATGAATTACATAGTTAATTATTCCCCCACAAACAAAGTTTGTTGGAGGTATATAGGAGTCAGCTTGTCGGTCGGTCGGTCGGTCGGTCGGTCGGTCTGTCGGTCTGTCGGTCTGTCGGTCTGTTGGTCTGTTGGAAATTCCCTTCCGCTCTATATCTTCTACACCGATGCATGGATTATCACACTATGCCCAGGGTCATGTCACATACTTGATGCGTTTGAAACCTTAACGCTCGGCTAAATGGCTTATAATAAAAAATGCCTCGTTTTCTTTGGCTGCCAGTGGGGGTATTCGTGTGCCGACAGGCCACATTTCTAGTTCATCTTGGTTAAGGTTTTTAGTCATCCTTGGTTAAGGTTGTTAGTCAAGCTTGTACATGGAATACTAGTGTGCATACAGACACCATACTTTGACAACCTTCATCTCATAGGGATGTACATCAATAACCCATGATCTATATTTGACATTGACCTACATTTCCTCTTCAATTACTTAGTTAATTCCCCTTGTTTAAGGTTTTTAGTCTAGCTTGTATATGGAATATTCCTGGCCCTACACCCACCATATTTGGACAACTTCATCTCCTAGTGATGTACATCAACAACCACTGACCTATATTTGACCTTGACCTACATTTAACCTTGAATTACATAGTTAATTCCCCTTGGTTAAGGTTTTTAGTCAACCTTGGTTAAGGTTTTTAGTCAAGCTTGTACATGGAATACTAGTGTGCATACAAACACCATACTTGGACAACCTTCATCTCATAGGGATGTACATCAATAACCCCTGATCTAAATTTGACATTGACCTACATTTCCTCTTCAATTACTTAGTTAATTCCAATTGTTTAAGGTTTTTAGTCTAGCTTGTATATGGAATATTCCTGGCCCTACACCCACCATATTTGGACAACTTCATCTCCTAGTGATGTACTTCAACAACCACTGACCTATATTTGACCTTCACCTACATTTAACTTTGAATTACTTAGTTAATTCCCCTTGGTTAAGGTTTTTAGTCAAGCTTGTACATGGAATACTATTGTGCATACTAACACCATACTTGGACAACCTTTTCTCATAGCGATGTACATCAATAATCCCTGATCTATATTTGACCTTGACCTACATTTCCTCTTGAATTACTTACATAATTCTCCTTGGTTAAGGTTTTTAGTCAGGATTGTAGATGAAATACTCATGGCCCTACACCAACCCTACTTGGACAACTTCATCTCCTAGTGATGTACATCACTAATCCCTGACCTATGTTTGACCTTGACCTACTTTTATCCTTGGATTACTTTCTTATTTCCCCTTGGTTAAGGTTTTTAGTCAAGCCTGTATATGGAATATTCCTGGGCCTACAACAACCATACTTGGAAAACTTCATCTCCTAGTGATGTACATCAATAACCCCTGACCTATATCTGACATTGACCTACATTTAACCTTGAATTACTTACTTAATTTCCCTTCGTTAATGTTTTTAGTCAACCTTGGTTAAGGTTTTTATGCAGGCCGCGGCCACATTGACCTACCTTTAACCTTGAATTACTTACTTAATTTCCCTTGGTTAAGGTTTTTTCTCAACCTTGGTTAAGGTTTTTATGTAGGCCGCGGCCACCTTGTTTGTCAAGCTATGTGTACATCGACAACCCTCGTAGTCGAGCTATGCTGTTCTCCTACAGCTCTTGTTTATTCTTCAACCATTCTGGAAGTTATCCTCCTGCTGCTTCTTTAGATTGTAGTCGCAAATCTATTCCCCTATTGCCCTGTATTAACTTTACAAAAACCTCTACCCATCTTACAAACTTCCACTTTGTATTTGGTCTATCTATTTTATCGGACATTATTCGTGTTTACTCCTTATCTGACAGCCATTGTTTAACGGTTTTCATTGATGATAGTGGTTCGCTACCACTGAGATTTTTGTGAAATATTATAGTTATAGGTTTTCCATTTTTAGTTTCCTCCATATGTTCTAGCTTGTAAGAATATGAATATTTCAAATACAAATTGGTTGTTAGATACGGAGCGAGTTTTATCGGACATGCGTTCAGACTCGTTAATGTCAATGTTTTTACGAAAGGATACTGTAACTACCCGTCTTCCCTTTTCTACCTTTTCCAATGTTTCATCATGAGCCCCCAATATTTCTTCACCTGCTGCCACTATCGCGCGAACGATAGATTTTTTCTTATTCTCCAAATTATTTGGTATTGGGTCACCTGTGCGTCTGGAATTGGTGCTTGAAGGTTTTATTACACTAGCCCTTAACCCCGCAATACTTTCTTTTTGAATTATGTTACCAACTTCTGCTAGTGAGAGGTATTTAAAGGCTCCTCGTTTGTGGGCGCGGGTAAACCGCTTCATAAACGCCTCATTCTTTGTGGCGTTTATCAGCTTTGTCAACCCCCTAACTCTCAAACGTTTACTATAAGCAATCCCTAGAGATTCGGCTTCTCTTCTCAAACTTTCTATTTCTGCTCTAGTTTCTGGCGTTATCATATTTTCTGTATATACTTTTGTTATAACCTATGAAATTTATCTGTTCAATTGGACGTGAAAAAAAACATGATGTAAATTGTCACGTCCAATTGAATATAAACATATATATAAAAATACATATATATACTGGAGTGTGTGACTTGTTATAAGACTTTTGTGTGTAAAGACTATCTACGAAGGCATCTATCGAGACGTAGAAAATTTCCTTGTGTCACCCCACAATTTCAATGCCCCAGATGCCCTTGTAAATTCGTTAGTGCCCAAACTCTTTGTAGACGTGGTAGACTAGAGCTGGTAGAATTAGTTGCTGATCTGCGAAATAAATTAGCTATATTGGAGGAGAAAAATGGGAAGTTGGAATATAAACTATCACGCGCGGGCGCATTGAAATTTGCATTAATGATTTTGACTTTTTTTTCAAATGTCAATTTCCAATATAATTGGGACTACAAGACCATTTTTTCTCATTCAATACCACCACCAACTTTTGGTTGGTGGTGGGAGCTACACTACAGCTCAATAACGTTTGTAACGTTGGTGGTATCATTTTGACTCCCTTTATACTAAAAATGTTACTTTTTGTGGGTGCTGGTACACACTTTTGTTTATTGGATTTTAAAATCCAATATATTAGAATTATTTTGAATATAAATTTGAAAATATTCAAAATTTCAATATATTGGATTTTTACTGTAATTTATTTTTATCAATGTTTTTATGTTAGGGACTATTTTTTATCACATAGATTTACCCCCTTTGTGTAGAAGCGTTGCTACCACTTAATAACGCCCCCAACTTTGGTGGTATCATTTTGACTCCCTATATACTACTTCACACATTTCGTATTTCGCCTACTCGTGTGAGAACAGGCAATATATCATAACATGCATGATATATAAACCCACAAACCCAAGTGATCGCCTCCATATGTATTATTATTATTTTTAATTATTGCAGTCTACTTAAATATGATATCCCCACCCATACATATTAGACATGACTGACAATCAAGGGTCTACTCTGTTTTCAACAAAGACAATGATAAACTATGGTGGAAGAGATAACAGACATATCACATGGCGATGAGTGTCTTAAACCATTTGGAGGCATGAACAGTTTGGGTATTGTACGATCATAAAACAGTGAGTGTGTTTCGTTGAACTCTTGTCGCTGATGTATATGTAAACATTCGTATCCATGTAATTTCCGGACAACACTCTGTTCATATTGAAATGCATTCACATGTAATAAGTTGTTCGTGTTGGCTATATTGCATTTATATATAGGTTTACATACTTTGATCTTAAACTTTCGATCGTGTCTCCAAGAATTTGTATTCGATGCATACAGATAATATGCATAAATGCGGATCGTATATACTGTAATATTATTAACAGTAAGATAAGGTATACATAGGGCATTATTATTTTATTATTGTATTGCAATCTGATGGAGAGTATTATACTCGACAGTCACAACGAAAAATATCCTATTTTAGTGATGTAACAAAATTGGTGTGGGGTCTGCAGGTGACGGGCGAAACTCCAAGGACGAAGTCATTTGGGTGCGAGTTATAGAGGTATTCGGAGGGTTGCGCCCCTTGTCGAGTTCCGCTCGCCTTTTGCATACCAATTACATTAAGTTGGAAAACAATTACAATTTCATATCCCCGTTAACTGAGTAACACTTTTGAATTATTGACTGCATGCCTTTGTATTACTAATAGTGAGGCTATTCAACTGACTACATTCCTTTATTGTATGTTACACAGCTTAAATAATTACAGACTAGCTTTTCTTGTGTTGTAACGTTATCGGTGTCGCGTTTGCAGGTTGCTACGATATCTCTGGGACGAAGCTATTTAGGTACGAGTTATATAGTAGTAATAACGGTTGTCTCGCTTGATGATATTCTGGAACGAAGCTATTTGGGTGCGAGTTTTATGCCTGTAGTAATCATGAGGGTTGTTCCCCTTGATGATTTTCGTTCGCCACTTGCAGTCTCACCGATCATTGACTGAGCGTAAACATTATAATATTCATGTGTTGCAACCTGATTGATATATAGTATTATGTGTATTATGTGGTAATCACTGTAACTACATCGTCATAATTATATCATTCATACTATTCGGCGAGCGTGTCATTTGAGGGACCTCGTCAGCTACAAAATCAGTTCTCGCATCTTCAATGAAATTATATTGTGAATTAATGCCACCTGCCGAATGCAAAGCCCAGGGTAGCTCAAATGACACCAGCACACTGTTTCCTTACTGAACTGTACACTTGTTAATCATGTCCTGTTACTTCAAAATATGTCCGGATAGTATAGTATCAAACATACGTCACATGCATGTCCCTTTTATGTTTCTTGTGCAGCTCTGCTAGCCACAGTGGGGGAATTTGGGGAATCTTTCGCACACCGCTGCGTCCGGGGCCGGCTATCTTCATTTTTTGTAAGTCTTGTTTTAATCTGTCCGGTATGTTCGTAGCGATGTTCATAATGATGATTTCCTCAGTCACGTGACCTTAGCTAGACATCGTTCGACCATATTGAACAGATGAACTTATCGTATGCGCAGCAGGTTTCCACTAGCAATCCATTTTCTATTTTTATCGTATCTATTGTCCGAATATGCACTGACATACAGCGTACTCTATTCAGTCCGAATCAATGCAAATCTTCCATATATGGCCAAGCCCCTTCAGTACCGTCGGTATACACCATCCACATTAACAATGGAATGTAACAGACAGGTCTCTAACATATTGTGCTTAACGATTTTCAGCATAATATGGACAACATGGTTACTTATTATTCTCTCGGGAGACGTCCATCCGAACCCCGGTCCCATAGATAGCGACGATTTGCTGGATTTGTCATTTAGTTCCATTCCGTCTACGTCATTCACCCAAGAATCAGCGTCCGAAATAATTGTATCCGATGATCTATCTCACCACTTGTCATTCGTACATTGTAACGTTCAAAGCATGTACTCAAAACTAGACATATTACGCGCTGAGCTCAAAGACTTTGATCTAATAGTTTTTACAGAGACATGGCTTGGCGACGAAAATAAAACAGATGATATGCTGTTTTACAATTTTAAATCTCCAGAAAGGAAAGAGAGACAAGGCGATAGGCACGGAGGTGTAATTCTATATGTTAGAGACACACTATTCCATAAGCGTAGGCGAGACGTCGAGCTCCCTAACATTGAATCAATTTGGATTGAAGTTGTGTCAGATAAGAAATATTTATTATTTAGCGTGTTTTACAGGCCCCCGAATGTTAATGCTGTATATGGTAATAGTATCGAAGACTCAATTCATATGGCGATAGATACTGGCCATAGATATATTGTAATTGTTGGCGATTTTAATTATAATACTTTGAACTCACAATCCAATAGAAAGGTGACTTCACTTTGTACTCAGTTTTCACTGTCGCAGTGTATTTCCTCTCCAACTCACTTCACCGAGCATTCTGAATCAATCATCGACTTATTGTTTGTTATCAAATAGAGACAACATCGTTAGCAGCGGAGTAGGAGATCCATTTTTGCCACAAGAGACACGTTTTCATTGTCCTATATATGGCTTCCTAAAAATTTCGAAGCATCAATTTAAACCGTTTAAGCGCAACATATGGCAATATGAGCTTGGAGACTACGACATTTTACGCAGAGAAATATCAACCACAAACTGGGATAACCTAAAATCTGAAAATATAAATGAATACGCCCATAATGTAATGAATAAAGTCATGTCTCTTGCCCAAGAATATATACCTAACAAAGAAATACTTGTTCGACAATCTGATTTACCATGGATAACCACTACTATTAAGATAATGATCAGGAAGCGGAAACGATTATATCATAATGCAAAACAATCTAATAACCATTCAAATTGGTTAACATTTCGAAGTTTCAGGAATGACGTTATTTCAGCAATTCGGGAATCAAAGAAAGATTACCACACTGGGATAAGTAACAAATTAAAATCAGGTCAACTCCGTTCAAAAGATTGGTGGTCTACTTTGAAACGAAACAGAAATACAAACAATCCTTTCTAATTTGCCCATAGGTAAAGCCTCTGGACCAGATGGGTTGAATAATCGTATACTTAAAGAAACAAAGTACGAATTAGCAACTCCCCTAAAATACCTCTTTAACAAATCAATTGAATGTGGACTATTTCCAGACGAATGTGTGCCCAATATTTAAAGCTGGAGATCCTTCTCTCACTTCGAATTATCGTCCCATCTCCCTTCTTAACACTGTTAGTAAAGTTCTTGAGAGGGCGGTTTTCAAGTATTTGTACAATCATTTTAATGACAATAATATATTAACACCATAACATTACCATTCCGGGTTTGTACCTCGCGACTCAACTGTAAACCAACTGACATTCCTTTACAATACATTATGTCGTGCATTAGACGATGGAAAAGAGGTGAGGGTGGTATTCTGCGACTTAAGCAAACCATTTGATAGAGCTTGGCATACAGGTCTTCTTTTGAAGCTGAGAGCCGCAGGTGTTACTAATAATATTCACGACTGGTTTCAAAAGTTATCTTAATAATCGCAAACAAAGGGTTGTATTACCAGGTGTTTATTCTAACTGGAACCAAATTAAGGCTGGCAAAGATCTATTATCGGCCCTTTGTTATTTCTATTATATATAAAAGATATTGTTGCGGACATAAATTCTAATATTCAACTTTTCGCAGACGACACCAGTTTATATCTTATTGTTGATTCGCCAGCAACAGCATCCAGGTCTATAAACAACGATATCGATATAATTACTAACTGGTCTAATACCTGGCTTGTATCATTTAATCCAAGGAAAACTGAATCACTACTTATAACACGTAAGCGTAATAGAGAAGTACATCCCCCAATCCTCATGAATAATGTTAATGTCTCAGAAGTTGATAGTCACAAGCATCTAGGTTTGTATTTTAATAACGAGGGAACATGGCACCAACACATAGACTACATAACTGGAAAGGCATGGCGTAGGATCAATGTTATGATAAAATTAAAATACATTCTAGATAGAAAATGCCTTGAAATAACTTATCTTACTTTTATTAGACCGGTATTAGAATATGTGAATGTCGTCTGGGATAATTGTACCCAGTATGAGAAGGATGCCCTCGAAAAAAATCAGATTGAAGCAGCACGTATCGCTACAGGTGCCACTCGGCTTGTTTCAATCGAGTCCTTATATATAGAAACCTGCTGGGAAACATTAGGAAATAGACGTCACTCCCATAAATTGTCCCTATTTTACAAAATGAAAAATGGCATCGCACCCAGTTACTTGGTCGATGTGCTTCCACCGGAAATAGATACGTCCCGTTACAATTTACGAAACACTGATAATATACAGATTTTACGGTCCAGAACCACCCTTTATTATAACTCGTTTCTACCATCCACAATCCGGGAGTGGAACTCTCTTCTCCAGATGACACACGGAACGCCCCATCACGTAATTGTTTTAAAACCAAAATAAAAACAAATACCGGAGAGGTCCCAACCTACTACTACAGTGGTACTAGGTATGTCCAGGTATTACACACACGTCTTAGAACGAAATGCAGTTCTCTCAATCATGATTTATATCGTGAGAACATTATTGGCTCGCCCAACTGTAACTGTGGACAAATTGAACATGACAATTCATTCCCTCAATTTAACAATTAGTTCCCTTGATATAACAATTCGTAACCACGAATTAACCATTCGTTCCCTCGAATTAACAATTTGTTCCCACGAAATGACAATATTCGTTCTCTCGATATAACAATTCGTTCTCACGAATTAACAATTCGTTCCATCGAATTAAGAATTTGATCCCACGAAATGACAATTCGTTACCTCAATTTAACAATTCGTTTCCTCGATATCACAATTCGTTCCCACGAATTAACAATTAATTCGTTCCCGTTGGAACGAATTGTTATTTCGTGGAAACGAATTGTTAAATTGAGGGAACGAATTGTTAATTCGTGGTAACAAATTATTAATTCGTGGGAACAAATTAATAAAAAAAAGGAATTCTACGTCCCCTGTGGGGGGGGGGCTCCGTAGCAATTGGATCTACACAGGTCGCAACATCCGTCAGCCTCATATCTGCAGTCACAGTCACGAATGTATTGTATTCGGAGGTAAGGTTTCAGACAACACAAGCTATGTATATGTGGCTGTGACTGGGTACATGTGACATATGACATTTGTGACCAGTATAGCTCCTGATCAAATAATACACCCGTGTAGCCTGATAACAATCTGTCTTGCTTGTTAGACGCATAGCGGTTGCTTCGGATTGGCGGATTGGCGAACAGTGCAGATCCATATCAGACTGTGCGGATGCTGATCTGGATCTACGCTAGTCGCAAAAACCCATAAGTCCCACTTCTCCATTCATAGCCACATATAAAATATGAGACACGCCATGTGATTTTGTACATTCGGACATCTGTGTAATTTCATTACATACCTTTACCAATTTACCATATTTTTGATAAATAAAGTCAAAACTTGCGGACTGTACTACGAAATTGTTGTCAACTTTTGACACCATCAACGAAAAATATTGTAAATTTTGTAAACGTATGTCATGAAATTATGCAGCTGTCCGTAGGGACCAAATCACATGGCGTGTCTCATATGTGTTTGACGAATGAAACGTTGCGACCGTATTCGTGCAATAGTCATTGCTATCTCAGCTGGGTTTTTTTTCTGTGTAATGCATCTTGGGGGTATCATCCTATATGTGCTATCTCAGCTGTGTTTTTTTATGTGAAATTCACCTCGGGGGTATCATCATATACGCAGAGTATTTAAATGCACTGACTCACATTTATGCAGGAAAAGTGTCGAAACAAATTAGCAAAAATAAGTTGTGTAGTTTTGAATATAAATACACCGATGAGTCGCAGAAAAGCAAATATTGATTTGTTTAACAAATTACCTATTTCCATGATTACTGAACAGTAACTATTACAGTGGATCCTCTATAAATCGGACACCCTGGAAGGACCTCCCAGGGTGTCCGGTTTAGAGAGGATCCATTGTAAATCAGGCATATGGGCACCGCAAAACCGGTATATGTGGCTTGTGATTATGAACAGACGTTATCAACGGTGAGAGATGACAATAAACACATACAATTAAGCAGATACAGAGTGTATTGGTATCCGGTTTGGACAGGTTCTACTGTACTGCTAAATATAATTTCGACAATTGATGGTATCTAAATTATTATTCTTTATATATAATTGGTATCTACAACGGAATCTCTTCCTTCCACACGTAGTATATTGTGATGATTTCGCAAGCAAAAGAAACAGCGGAAATATTTCACAAATGACGTTCATGTGCGAAGCCCCGCAGGGGACGTAGCATTCTTTTTTTTATTTATTCGTTCCCACGAAATAACAATTCGTTCCCTCAATTTAACAATTTTTTCCCACCAATTAACAATTCTTTTCCTCAATTTGACAATTCGTTCCCACGAAATACCAATTCGTTCCCACGGAAATGAATTGTTAATTCGTGGGAACCAATTGCTAATTCGAGGGAACGAATTGTTAAATTGAGGGAATGAATTGTCATTTCGTGGGAACGAATTGTTAATTCGACGGAACGAATTGTCATTTCGGGGGAACGAATTAATAAAAAAAATCCACGTCCCCTGCCGGGCTCCGTGTACATGTACTACATATGCGTGTATCGGAATCGCGAAAATACATAACATAACTATCTCCCATGTTTATCGCAATGCATGACGATAGAAATTCGAAAATAACACAACACATTCGGAATCAGATCGAAGGAAACCACAGGTTCAAGTACCGGATCGTCATAATATGTACATGTAAGTCGATAAATTAATTAAATATACTGAAACGTATCAGCAATTAAATCACAAATTAAAGAATTTTGTGTTTTGCTGTACGATAAGATATTAAAAGGACGGCCTCATAGTTTGGTTTAAGCATATTTTATTTGTATATCAGATATAAGCATGACATAAATAATAATATCAGTACTATACAAATGGTATTGGATTGAAAACAAGCTTACATAAATCCTCTCTCTAACAAGTGCCGAAACCAGGGCATAACAACCATAAATACCCAACCGTCTGCGTTAAACTATCTCAACTGGCAATCAGCAGGTCTAATTGTCTGTGCCTACGCTGTAACATAGCTCAGGCTCAGCTAATCATTTCGTCTGATTCCATGCACATTATTCAAGCATTATGAAAGCAAACAATGGACAATTAGTGTCAAGATTAGCGCAGGTGGTGGTGTAGTACAAGTAATAGCAGACATGTGATTTTATTCTTAAGTTGTGTTCCTAGTTTCAGCTGCCTACGATACCTGTTAATATATATACATATGACAATATGTACAATGTTAGATATACATGCATTAACCATTTTTTTATCAAAACGAAAACAAGAGAATATAAAATTAAATTGCGTAAGCTTATGATTTAGTTCGTAAATATTCAAATCGAATAGAAAACGAAATAGAAAATCCACTGCAGGAGTTCGAGAAAACATTCGGACACCATGCGACACAACGCCCACGTGCATTCATGTTGTCGGTACGGTGTAACTAGCAGATATCGTTTAAAAACGACATGTGTTCTCAATGTACATTATTGATATTCTTGAGTCGGACCGTCAAGTTGTATATTGCCATAGAGTACAGTAAGAAGGGTCGGTTGACAGTAAGCTTGAACGTCGTCTATTGATTGGTTTCTATGTAGTGTATACCTTGGGCTGGAGAATACGTCGTGTGTGGCATCTTCAACCTGATCGCAAATACAATTGGGTGACTCAACAATATTTATACGATATATGTCATGGTTAAGGGCACTATAATTTGTTCGGAGACGTGTATGCATTACTTGGATATTCCATAGGCCACTGCAATAATAAGTTGGAACCTCGTCTGTATTTTATTTCATTTTTGTTTTTAACAATTCAGTGATGGAGCATCCCGAGAGTCTGCCGTCAACGTGTTCCAGTCTCCGACAGAAAAGGAAAGAAACTAGGTATATTAGAGACTAGTTCTTGATCGAATGGTCTGTAGGTTATCATGTTTTCTCAGACTGTAGCGAGTAATGTCTGTTTCCGGCGGAAGGATAATTATATACAAGATCGTTAGTTTATATTCCATTTTTAATTTTGTAAACAAAGCGGCAATTTGTCTGTTTTCTATTGTTCCCCAGCAATTTTCGGCATATAATGTATCAATTGAAACTAGCCGAGTTGTACCTGTAGTTGTACGTGCAGCTTCTATGTAATTCTTTTCAACCGCGTCTTTCGCATATTGTGTACAATTATCGCATACGTTATCCGCACATTCTAGCAGTGGTCTGATAAATGAAACATAGATTATATATATTTCAAAACATTTCCTGTCAAGTAGATATTTTAATTTTCTCATAATGTATTTTCTGCGCCATGCCTTTCCTGATAAATATATATATGTTGATGCCACGTTCCTTCATTGTTAAGATATATACCAAGGTGTTTGTGGCTCACGACGTCTGAGATATTAACGTTATTCATCAATATTGGAGAGTGGGCTACTCTATTACGTTTCCGTGATATCAGTAGTGATTTTTCTTTCAAGATTAAATGATTCAATCCATTTATTAGAGAGTTGATAATAGTTTCAAGATAGAAATTAATGGACCTAGATGCCATTTCTGGAATGTCTACAATAAGGTATAAACTGGTGTCATCAACGAAAAGGCAACTGTTGGAGTTTATGTCCGTGACATTACCATTTACATATAGGAGAAATAATAATGATCCAATGATAGCGCCTTGCAGGACACCGGCCCTAATGCTGTTCCAGTTAGAGTAGACGCCTGTCAACACAACCATTTGCTTACGATTACTAAGATAACTTGTGAACCAGTCATGTTCGTTGTCAGTAACACCTGCAGCTGTCAATTTTAGCAGCAGATCAGTATGCCAGGCACGATCAACTGTTTTGCTGATATCGCGAAATACAACCCTAACTTCTTTACCATCATCTAATGCGCGACAAGACGTATTATAAAGGAAGGTCAGTTGTTTCACAGGTGTACCACCATGAACCAGATTGCAAGGGTGTTAATATGTTGTAGTCTTTAAAATGAGTGTACAGGTATTTACAATCTGCTCTGCTCTTTCAAGAACATAACTAATAATATTGAGTAAGGATATGGGGCGATAATTTGATGTGAGAGATAGACAAACGTTGGCCTCTTTCCACGTATCTGGAGGTTATCCACACTGTAAATATTTGTTAAAAAGGTCCTTTAAAGGGACGGCTAACTCAGACTTTAACTCTTTAAGGATGCGATTATTGTCACCATCTGGGCCAGTCGCTTTCCCTAGAAAGTTAGATAATATTGTTTTCAAGAGTGTGAGTTACTGTATATGACGTTATTGTAGGTCAATGTGAAGGGGGTCCGGTAAAAGTGTTAGGTCACGGAATTTAGAACGTTAAATCTTTCTGTATTATCATCAATTATTGTTTCGTTATGGTTAAGTGGTGGCATTGTTTTATTATCATTCTCATTGATGAAATTATATTTTTACTTAATATCCCGTCGTTTCCGTTTGCTGATCATCCACTTTATGCTAGTTGAGTAGTAGTAAGGGAGTCAAAATGATACTACATACGGTGATATCATGTATAACCCTCTATTCTACCCCCACCACCCCCGAAAAAACAAAAATTGGTTAACGAGGAAATTGTCTCCCGACAGCAAATTTATGAATTTTTGAGAAAAGTCGAAATCATTTCAATGAGATAGTTTATATTCCAACACCCCATTTTTCTCCTCCAATATAGCTAATTGATTTCGTAGATCAGCAACTAATTCTACCAGCTCTAGTCAACCACGCTCACCTTTAGCCACAGGGCAGCGTAGTTGCTTATGTCTACAAAGAGTTTGGGCACTAACGAATTTACAAGGGCATCTGGGGCATTGAAATTGCGGGGGGACACAAGGAATTTTTCTACGTCTCGCTAGATGCCTTCGTAGATAGTCTTTACGCATAAATGTCTTACAACAAGTCTCACACTCCATTATATATGTATATGTTTATATTCAATTGGACGTGAAAAAAAACGTAATGTTTTCACGACCAATTGAACAGATAAATTTCATAGGTTATACAAAAGTATATTACAGAAAATATGATAACGCCAGAAATAGAAAGTTTGAGAAGAGAAGCCGAATCTCTAGGGATTACTTATAGTGAACGGTTGAGAGTTAGGGGGTTGACAAAGCTGATAAACACCACAAAGAATGAGGCGTTTATGAAGCGATTTACCCGCGCCCACAAACGAGGAGCCTTTAAAGACCTCTCACTAGCGGAAGAAGTTGGTAACAGAATCCAAAAAGAAAGTATTGCGGGGTTAAGGGCTAGTGTAATAAAACCTTCAAGCACCAATAAGTTATCCCAAATTAAACGCACAGGTGGCCCAATACAAAATAATAAGAACAAATCTATCGTTCGCGTGATTGTGGAAAAAATATTGTGGGCTCGTGATGAAACATTGGAAAAGGTAGAAAATGGAAGACGGGTAATTACATTATCCTTTCGTAAAAACATTGACATCAACGAGTCTGAACGCATGTACGATAAACTCGCTCCGTATCTAACAACAAATTTTTATTTGAGATATTCATATTCTTACAAGCTAGAACATATGGAGGAAACTAATTCCAATAAAAAAGGGGCAAAACCTATAACTCTAATATTTCACAAAAATCTCGGTGGTAGCGAACCACTATCATCAATGAAAACCGTTTTAAAAAATGGCTGTCAGATAAGGAGCAAACACGAATAATGTCCGATAAAAATAGACAGACCGAATACAAAGTGGAAGTTTGTAAAGATGGGTAGAGGTTTTTGTAAAGCTAATACAGGGCAGTAGGGAAATAGATTTGGGACTACAATCCAAAGAAGCAGCAGGAGAACTTCCAGAATGGTTGAAGAATAAAAAAGGTATGTACTCTTTAGATAAGTATAATGACGACCTTTGTCTGTTCAGATGTTTAGCGATGCATATGACAGGTAAAAGACCTGACAGATGTACGGACAAGGCGAAATAATTTAGTAAGCAATATTTCGGTAGTAATGTTGTTTCACAACTTCCTTTTTTCATCTAAAAAAGAATTGAAGAGTTTTTTTAAAAAGCGGTATAGAGTATATCAACCGACCAATGTGACGTATGGTGGTTGAAAAAGGTACCAGCACACTACAAGGAAATAGGTAATAAACCAATGTCAATAGGACTGTTTAATAATCACGCATTTCTGATAAAAAACCTTAAAAACCTATCTAAAATTTACGCCTGCGATAATTGCAAACAGAAATTCACGAAAGCGAGTAATATGAAGAGACACGGACCAAAATATATGAAAGGTGAGAAAAAAGTAATATGTGATGGTAATTATTTAGAGCGCCCGCGTTCGTCGTTCGAGAAAGCGTTTTACCCAAACAGTTATAACAGTTATGGGGCGATCGATTGGATGTACTCTGTGGAAAAGCGGGAGAGAATTCACATTCACCACGAACAGTGCGGACATGGGGGTGAAAGATGGATTTTAGGAGCTCCAGTAGATGGATGCTGCCAAGAAAACAATACCGTATATCAATATCACGGCTGTTACTGGCACGGGTGCGAGATTCATGCAAAGCATAGACAAAAAGAACGCGCATCCACTATGAGAAGAGATACATTTATTAGAAGAAGCAAATAATTCAACTAGTAGTTATGTGGAATGCGAATTTCAAAGAACGGGTAAAGACATAAAGATCGGTTGCGACACTACTCTTTATCCATATCAGATAGTATATGATTTTGAGGCGTATCTCAACCCAGAATTTAAAACGCTAGGTAATAGTTTAGAGTACGAAGCTGAGCACGTTCCGGTAAGTGTTAGCATAGGAGATAATTTCTCAGGAACAGTAACTCATATTTGTGATAAAGATCCCGCAAAACGTATAGAAAAATTCGTAGAAGATTTGAAAGTCAGGGGAAAAGCTATAAGAGAAGAAGTGTGGTTAAGATATGGGTTTAATACAGAACATTTACGTAAAACCAAATCGCCAAGATCGAACAGTGGATAGAGCAAGTACCGGTTATAGGTTTTAACAGTAGTAAGTACGATATAAACTTAATAAAGAAATATTTAGTAGGCGAATTGGCATCAACAACAAAGAAAGTAATGGTCGGAAAACGGGCAAACGCGACAATATTTCTATTTACTCCGGAGTTTAGATTTCTTGATGTAATACTTTACCTAGGACCGGGTGTAAGTTACGATAGTTGGATAAAAGCCTACGACTGCAAAGGACAGAAATCTTTCTTTCCTTACGAGTGGTTCGATTCTCCAGACAAACTTGATTACCCAGGACTGCCATAGAGAATTGGTATTCGAAACTATCGGGGAAAATGTTACTAGATGAAACAGAATTAAGTAAATGTCGTAGAATTTTCGAAGAAAAGAATATGAAAACTTTCAGAGATTGGTTGAAATATTATAACGATTTAGATCCTAGAAGCGGTGGAAAAATTGTGTGAATTTTATAAACACAGAGGTGTTGATATTTTCAAAGATGCGGTAACACTACCTGGAGTAGCTATACAATATTTATTGAGAGGAACCATTAAAGAACAAAAATCTTCAAAGACGATTATAACGGAGGATGCTCTATATGCACCCAAAGAAGAAACATACGAAATGATGAAAGACGTTCTAGTCGGGGGTCCATCAATCATATTTACACGCTATGCAGAAGCCGGTGTTTCAAATATTAGATCTAATTCCAAAGGAATTAACAAACCTTGCAAGGCTATTTTGGGGGTATGATGCAAACGCGTTATATTTATGTACGTTAAATAAAGATATGCCGTGTGGGAGAGAAACTATACACCATATAGATACCCCACATACTCCTAAATTTATTAAAAAGTTTTGTTAAATAGTTTTATCTGGAGACTGGTTTGGGTTTGCGGAGGTGGATATAGAAATTCCACACAACTTAAAAGATAAGTTTTCTGAAATGTCCCCAATATTTATAAACAGAGAAGTAGGTGTTGATGAGGTTCCAGAACACATGATAAAATATTTGGAAGATACTGGAAGAACTAGAGGAAATGGAAGAAAATTGGTGGGATCTATGTCGGCCACCAAAGTACTGCTGTACGCGCCACTATTGAAATGGTATTTAAAACACGGCTAGAAATAACGGGAGTTCATCGTGTTATAGATTATATTAGTGGAAAACCCTTCGAATGGTTCGCAAAAGAAGTTACAGCCGCAAGACGAACAGGCGATGTAGAACCAAATAAGAAACCAGTAGCGGATATAATGAAATTATTAGGCAATTCGTGTTGTGGAAAAATGATAGAGGCAAACGAGAGACATTTAAATACATATATATACACAAGACGAAACCTGTGTTAACAAAGCGTTAAGATCTGCATTCTTTGACGATTGGAAGAGATAGGAGATGCGTACGAAATATCTTCCCGAAAACTCCGGTGTGCAGTAAAGAGCCCCTTCCACTGTGGAATAGCGGTTTATCAACTAGCTAAATTGAGAATGTTGGAATTTTACTACGAATTTCTCGACAAATACGTAAAAAGAGAAGACTTTGAATTAATACAGATGGACACGGATAGCATGTATATAGGAGTTAGTGGAAAAACGATAGAGGAATTGATTAGACCCAACTTACTAGACGAGTTTGAAAAAGAAAAAAGTAAATGGTTGGCTTGGGATAAATGGAGCGAAAGAGAGCCCGGTCTTTTCAAAATGTAATTTAGCTGAGATAGGGCGATAGCGTTATCTAGTAAGTGTTATTTCGTAGACAAATTTAATTCTACTAAAATTAATAAAAACTCTGCGAAAGGAATGTCCAAGAGAACTAACAATTTAAATTGAGATAGATATAAACGAGTACTAATCGAAACTACAGAAGATGGAAAACACATTATAGACGTAGCACAAAATAGAGGATCTAAAATGAAAGACGGCGTTATGAAAACGTACTGTCAACAAAAATTAGGACTCTTAGTACTACGATAAAAGACGCGTGTTACCAGACGGAATACATACAAAACCTCATTAATAATTTTCTTAAAATTAATTATCAATCTAAAGACTATGACGATCCGGGGGTAGCTGGGTGTCAGAGGGCACCATAAGAAGTTCTTCGCGAACAAAACCGCGAGATGGACCATCAGCCAAATAATAGAGCACGGGCTCATCGGGTTTGGTAATTGATCGATCATGATGATATACATTGAGAGACCACATGGGATCAGTCGCGCGGCGGCTGCCACCTTCGAGCTCTCCCGGTTGATAGAGGTACTGGACGTCAACATCCGGTGGAAGTGCAATCGGCGATTGCTGCTCCTCTAAACCAACGGGTCGCCCGCGCAAGACGGCAGAGGGCTTGCTCGTAACCCTTTTAAACTTGATCGCATCTACGGGCTTCTTACCTATCAATCTGGTCACCTCTCCGTTCAGTGTGGAGACCACGGCGGGCAGCCTGGCCACCCACTCGGTCGATCGCGAATGAGGGTCTACAAGTTCATTGGCATATTGGTGTCCGAACAGCCTCTCAGCCAGGGTTCTATTGAACCGCTCCACGATGCCCTGGTCCCGGTGGATGTTGACGCGGCCGCGTCTTATAAAAACTTTGTGCTTAGACAATAGATGAGAGACCGCGCCCATGAACTCGCGGCCGGGATCGACCTGGAGAAGATTCGGCCATTTGAGAGGACTCCTCTTATATATTCGGGAAAGAGCCTCGGACACCTCCTTAGGCTCATTAGTGGCCAACGGCTCAGCCCCCTTATAACGACTCGCTACGTCAACGATTGTCAGCGCGTACTTGCACGTCTTGCGACCGACGCGATCGTGAGGGAGAAACAGGAGATCCGCTTGGTGAACTTGGTTCGGCACCGGCACGTCGAATTTCGGGCGCGGAATATTGTGAGGCGCGGGTAAATAGATCTGCCAGATGGCCTGCTTCTTGAGCCATTCCTTGACAGCGTTTTCTGAAACCTTGGTCGCCGCCGCGAGGTTCTTGATGGCCGCGAGTCCCTTCCAGTAGCCGCGGGGGCTGTAGTACGTGTTCGCCAGCTTGCGCGCTAGTTTGGTATCAAGTTTGTGCGTGTTCATCGTATGTGATGTATTCTAATATATCGGACAATCTCCAACATGCCCTCGCCAGATCGTCCGGTAACTGCGTCGTTAATAATAAACCTTTGTTGGAAGTACAATTGCGATTGGGGTTTAAGTTCTGAAGGAACTTGGGAAAATCTAACTCGGAGGAATCTAATTCGGAGGAATCTAACATCCGCTTTGCGAAAAGGGTGGCCGCGTTTTCATCCTCCCGCCACGTCTCGAGAGAATATCGGGCCAGACGAATCATACCCTTTGCACCAGCTATACGGTGTTTAAGAGCAGTGTAGCCTACATCAATCATAGCAAAATAAAGTTCGTCAACTGACATCGTTTTATAAAAAATAAAAATTTAAAATAATTATTAATTTTGTAAAAATTATTAATTAATTTGTTGAATATAGTAGCCGACGAGACCCACCACACCCTTCCATTTCCCCGACGATGAACGCGATCTCGCGGTCTTTTTGGGCCTCTGACGGTACATAGAAATCTGAAAGTTGGGGCTCGCGATCCAGCGGCACGAGACTTCTCTGCGTATATGCCAGAGCGTACTCGCGGTTGGCTTCTTCAACGTTCTGGAAAGTTTGCGCGGCGTGATTCTCATGGCGAAGCTCTTCGTTGACCCAGTCCAGATGGGCGGTTCGTTTTTTCGACCACGCTTCCTTTGCGCTATTGAGTTGTTCTACAGCTAAATCGTGACGCTTGCGCTCCTCATCCACGTTCGAGCTTCTCATTTTCGAGAATATAAAGTTGCTACCGCTGAACGCCAATGCGTTTACAAGTGGACCACCTATCATTATTCCGATCGAAGCCATTTATTTCCATATATTAGCAGGTAGAATTCCAACTTTAATTAGATAATCTCGGGTCCAAACTGCGGCCGCTACATCTAAGGTCGCGAGCCCTGCGTCTCTCACAGTAAAGTCCAATTTGGGAGTGGACCCTCCTATGGTCATCTTTGATAGTCGAGCATACCCGATACTGAAACCCGATATCACCACGGCGTGATAAAGCGCATTCACTATCATTTTACCATCTTGTTCAGCCATTATTGCATATAAAAGGGATCGCTATCAATGTTTAAATGGGGTGCATCCAATCGTTTCGTAACTTTTTTAGGAACAGTGGCTTGTTTTTTCGATAAGGATTTCCACACACACAGGGTGCCCACAACTGTCAGACCACCAACAACCCACGGGATCCAATCAGTTGGAGCAATCGGTGTTGAGTGCGCTTCCAATTCGTGAATCGGGGATGTTGTTGCACTCGGGATTGAAGTTGAACCCGATTGCAGATGTTTTGCTGTCTCCGTCCCCAATCTCGATTGGAGTTTGGCCTCCCGAAGCTCGGCGAGTATTTTATCTTGTTTAACTTTTCGGGTGGCAGCGCCGCCCGCCCGCCCAGCTGCCTATCTTTTTGGGTTTTTATGTCGTGCAACCCCCAACTCCAACTCCAACGGGGTTGTAGGATTCAACTTCAATCCCGATTGGGTTGAGGGAAGTGCTGCAATCGGGTTCGAAATTGGAGGTGCAATAGGGGTTTGCTGTTCCGTCACTCTCGCGGGTGTGTCTTGTGTCATCATTTATAATATTAGAGCTTATAGTTCGTGGGCATATATGTCCAAATTGACAGTGTTTACCCGTGGTCAACGCGGTTGTCAGTGGAGCTAAGTACATTCCAAACTTGTGATAAATTGAGCAGCAGGCTGTTCTAAGAGTGTGTCCTATAAAAGGGTCAGTCTCTAGATCGTGAATGAATCCCGCAGTTGATGGTATAGGGAGAAGTATACTAACGGCGGTTGCGTACAAATGAATAGCCGCCGATCCAAGAGTTTTTGTCATCTCCGCACCTAACCTAGATTCGTATCGCGCATACATTTTATCAATCTCCGCATCTGACATCTTATCCACCTGACAAACTGAGAGACGCCTACCGAGATAATGCTCCGATTGTCCCCCAGCAACCAGCGCAGCTAGCCGCTCGCGTCGCGCCGCGTTTTCATTTTCATTCGTATCGGCGATTGGAGTTGCCCTCAACCCCGATTGCTCTGTCGGAGTTGATGTTTCATTATCCTTCAGGAAAGATACCGTGTCAGCAGTCGGACTTGAGGTTTCTTCCATTAGCTGATCGAGAAGTTCGTCGCAGTTCATTATTGCTAATTTTCTTTTAATTATTCTAACAAGTATCATAAGTCTAACATATTGCCAAGCGCACCACCCGATACTTATGATCACCGTTATGCTCGCAACAAAGCTTGCAGCGGAGCACCATATTGTTAACATTGTTAACCATTGTTCAGCATTTGTTCAACATTTGTTCAGCAATTGTTCAGCATTGTTAAGCATTTCCTCAGCAGTTACTAACGAGCGTTAATTAATTGATAACTTTATAAGCAGTTGGTTGATCAGTCTTTAGCAAAAACTTGGCGTGCTTAGTTTCCGAAAGCATCTGTCGAACCTCCAGGCGCTCCTCGCGCGTTGGGATAACGTCATTCTCTCGAAGACAGTCATCGAATGAGTCTCGGTCCTTGCAGTGAAAGAGGGCGACCCATTTCGTTTGCTCGCGCAGATCCTTGAGGACGGCGTTGTATTTTTGAGTGGAGATCCATACGCTTTGCCTCGCATGGCGGCCAGAAAATGCGAGCTCGGAGAGCATGTCCTTCTTTTTGGTCATCGCCGCCTTGGCCGAGCAATCGTCAATCACATATAGGGTGGGCTCACCCTGGAATCTTTGATATAAACCACGCAACCAATCGTGAAGCCTATCACCGGGGTCAATAACGTATACCTCAGGGTCGGTCCACTTACATGGGCGCCGCTGATAAGTATCGTTGTGCCGCACAGTGGGACATAGGATCACAATGTGACGAAAGGCATCGCGGTAGGAAGTCGAGGATGAAAACCGTTTTTCCACATCCTGTCCGCCCACATATTATGGCAGAGTGGGCATCTCCAATCGTGAATTGGTATTGATTGCTAATTTTTTCAAAATCAGTAGATCGCTGATACGTATCGTCCATCTTCGATGTTCAGTTGTGCGTCTGTAATTATATATAAGTACACGTTCAATGCGCCATTTCCATCCGCCTCTTTGGTTATCTGGATCGTCACACCCTCGCTAGCGTTCTCAACTTGACGTCCGCTTTCGTGCATTTGGTCGTCGTCGCTGGCTCGCATGTCTAGCCATAAAGCGTATTTGGTAGTCAGGAACTCCGCGAGGGAGACGGCCGATAGCTGCAGGTCTTTGGCAACCGCGTCAACCTCCGGAGAGCGCTTAGAGCCGGAATGAAACTGCTTTCTGACTTCGTCCCACTGCTGGTGCGCGCGAAGGCCCGCGCTGTAGAGTTGATTGGGGACTCCCTCGATCGTCACCTCTACCTTCGTGATTTTGGGGTTATAGAATTTGTCGGTTTTTCTAGCACCGAACGCGAACCTAGCATCCTCAAACAACATCAGTATACCTTTCATAGAGCGGGCGGGAACGTTGACATTAATATTCCACAATGTGTCGCTTTTGTCTTTCGTCATCTTGCGGTGGCGAAGAACTCGGTCGTAAAGTATGGCAACGCGCCCGGCGTACTGGGTTCTGATCAATCGCGCGAGTTCGGGCATCGTGACCATGTCGTACTCCAGCGAAACATTGTCGATCGTATACGCCGATAACATGTCGGTGGCTATGAGAACTCGGCCGTAGTCGTTGAACGTTAGTTCGTATTCGAGGCGGTCAGCCAAAGCACTCTGATAGTAGGGCATGTGGCTCTCCAGCAACTCAAAGTCGAGCGGGATGTAGAAGCGGTTGCCGTAAGCGGCCGCGATCGCGTTGTCACTCGCGTCGTTATCTGCCTTGTTACCAGCCCCAATTCTAAGTTTGGTAACGTTCTTATTTTTGCTGGTGTCAATACCCTGATAAATCGAAGTTTCGACTCTTGCACTGTCTTCCACAGGTCCTGGTAACAATGGTAGACGTCGCTGTCATCGATCGACATCACCTCATTACCAGAAATCTTTATCATGGTCTTCTTGACTATGGCGCGACCCAGGTTCTGAACGACGGTTCGGTCCGCGTCCGTCGACGTTAGCGAAATAGTGAAAGCGAGGCGAACAGTACCCGGCACAATGACGTCGTGAGTTCCGAGGTTGGGGAAGCGGACTAAGAGCTGCTGGTTCTGGTCGATCGTCGATAACTACACTCTGTCTCACGCCTTTTGCCCCGAGGGGCTCACGCAGTCTGTGGTATGGATTGAGTTTGCGACCGTATTGACTGGAAGACATAATTTAGTGAAACTATTAAATTAAACCCGTATGGTTTTATCTTTAATACATAATTATAAAGATGGCTGATTACGATATTAACATGGATGAAATCGGCAGAGACGATTACGTCGATGAGGATGATGATAACTTCGAGGATTCCATCACAACCTTCGACAAAACACCCGGCGAGGAAATAGGTGGCGCTACCAGCAGCGTTGGTCAAAGTCAGGAATTACTTGAGGGAGCTGTAAACGACTACTACAACAATTTGGCAGAAATCGGTCTGGTCACGTCTGTCGGTCGCGACTACTCCAAGTTCGAGTTGGATCTGAGTGGTAGATTGCGACTAAAATCATCAAATATCCGGATCATCCACACGGGTACCGGTAAACTGCTATCGCTAAACACCATTGCCGGAAACCAGGGCGGTGGCGAAATCATAAAGAACGAACAAGGATTTCCAGATTGGACGCGTGGTAAAACAATTATGCCGGCCCGCGCTGTAGAGGCCCTACAGTCTACCGACGAAACGATGGCGAAGACGGCCACCGCGATAGAAACGGTAGAGCTCATCGAGGTCCCTCAAATAGCCACCGACGCTATTAACACGATGGAGTCCACGTTCAGCGAAAACGAAATACTCAACAATGACCCACCGTTACCTCTTCGAGAACTCCGTGGACTCGATAAGGCTCTACAAACGGTCCGGGGCGAACTGGTCCTTAACCTTTCCAAACTCACGGTGCTGGATGAACATATCGCGCTAGAAGAAAGAAAACTGGAGGAAGCCGGTGACGATAGAGAATCTACCGAGCGAATCACCGAACGCCTGCGATCGTTGCGGGACGAAAGAGAAGCTCGATTGGAGGCTGCCTCGACTAACCGTGAGGCTCTCAGCACCCAAATAAGTCGGATCCGCGAAACAATCTCGAGGGTTCTGCACGAGGAAACGACACTCGGTGAGCGTCTTCGCACTCTGTTCAGAGAGCAGGGCGTCACGATAGCAAGCATCCTCGCAGCTGTCCGCATGACTATATCGACCATAGTTCTAGCTTTCACTGGTGGTGCGGCGCCACCACCAGCGCCACCACCAGCACCCAAACAACTAAAAGCCCTCGCCAGTCTCCTGGCTAAATTAGCCGAAAAGGCGGCTGCCGCACTACCTGGACTGATCGGAAGTATCGTTTCTTACTTGTTATCTATATTAGCAAAAACAGCCGGATGGCTCACCAAAATTACTTGGGCTTTAATCGTGGCAATCGCCGGTCTCCTACTATTCTCCGCCCGAGAGTTCATAAACCAAGGCGCGAGTAGTCCGATCGCCACGAGGGCGACGACGAGGGCTAATTTCTGCTCCTCGTGTGTTGTGCTTCCAATTTCAACATTGTTGATGATTGGTGTTTCAACATTGTTGATGATTGGGGAACTCGATGGTGCATCCAATTTGCGAATTGGGTTCAACGGAGGTGTATCCGTTTTGTGTTTTATTCCACTTACACTGTTGAACCCTGGGGGGGAGTTTGCTGGTACCCGTGTTCACGTTCCCGTTGCGGCCGATTGATTGGCGGTGGCGACTACGATCTGATTATTGTAACCGTCAACCGGGTCGTCTCGTAGTATCATATTACTAGGCGCCATATACAGACCTATTCCAAATGCGTAGTCTACCGGGGTGCGGGCCGTCTGCAAAACATCTTGATAATTCTGGATCGCCTTCTGGAGGTCCACCTTAGCTGAGATGGCGTCCTCGACAAGTGCCAAGAACTGTTTTTGTGCGTCAAAGGCCGTTCCCGTACCCAGTATAGCGCTGCGCGTTTGCTTCTGTGAGGCGAGGATTGCCCATACGTATACGCGAATGGATTCGTTGAGGCGAATAACCCCACCCTGCGTAAATCCAGTGCTTTCATCTAACATAAAGGTGGTCCACGCATTTCGCATCTGTGGAGTATCGCCCAGGTCTAGGTATTCCACGTGGGCTACTTTAGTAGGTAGCCAATGACAATAACAGTCTTTACACGCAAGCCCTCCAAGCACTTCATCACCGAACGTCATCGTATTCAACTTATAATTATATTTAGTCCATGTTGCCATTTGTCTAACTGGTGGTGGGGTAGCTCCGCTAGCACTCCACAACCCTGAGACATATGAGGGGACTCCAGATGCTCACCACTAACTAAGCCTTTAAGGTGAACTAACCCTAACCCTAAACTGTTGGTTGGGGTGTATACTTTCTGTCTCCAGTCCGCGTCTTTTGGTACCCCAAATTCGTTACACAATCTTTCGAACGCCTTACGGTCGTATGTGCTGGAAATGGGATACCAGCCGTCGTCGTGAGGTAGTGGAATACCTAGTTCTTTGAGAATCCTCCTAATTGTTGTGTAATACACGTGAAAGTTGTAGACACTTCGGAGCATGACATTCTTGGATGTCAGATGGTCTTGATGCGAAACTCCGCATCCGGCCGTTGCGCACCATACAGCGAAATTTAGCTGGTTCTGCCAGAAGTTCATATGGGAAAAATCCCATCTTAGTATTACATCTTGACTAGTAGTCTTTGGAACTACATATTTCTCAAACGTGTTAGGGAAATTGGTGGTAAAGCCACTTTTCGGTCTAACTGTTACAGTTGGGTGTACAAGGTGGTTAACAACGTCTTTTTGCTTGTATTTACCTCCGACCGCGTACTTTGCATTAGAGTTAAAGCTAAATGCTTTGGTATCCATTGAAAGATATTATTATGTTTGCTACTATCACTAATGTTCAAGAAGAGAGTTGTGAACTTCAAAAATCAATCGACAACTGCTGCGGAAAACGCCGGGTGGGCCTCAAATCAATCACCTTCACGGTCGGGTGGCAGAATGTGGGAAAGAGTGAAGGGTTTTACTATGTGAAGGATGAACAACAATTCGGTGTAAAGCTGCCTCACGGACTGTGGGGAATAAGACAGCTCAAAGATTTTGTCAACTCAGAGCTTGATGGTATAATCAACATCACAGTATCGAAGGCTACCGGGCTCACAACAATGACCATCAGCCCTGGTAATAAGGTAGTGGTCTCACCGGGGTTGGATACTCAACTCGGTTTAAGAGAGACATACTCCGTAAATAAAGGAGTGTTTACCTCGGGTGAGTACGTCGGTGATAACCCGGTGGACTTCGCCTTCACGAAAACTCTCAGGGTGCACCTGGATCGGGTGAACACGTCGTACAACACGGTAGACGGATCCCATCAGCACATTACTGAAAACCGTGCAAGCCAGCGACTGTTTCTTTGGGGATACGGTGACCTTAGACTTCCCACACCCGAGATGAAAGTTTTGGAAACGGGACACATCCACGAATTTACGGTCTCTATTCTCGATGATCAAGCGAGAAAGTTGAATAACTATACCGATTTCGGTGGTTCTCGAAATTTCAATTGAGTATAGGTGCCCCAATATTATAATTTAATTGTATTATGAGTATATACGGACCAGGTAGTTCTTCCGATTGGGTGACAAATTCAAAGAATTTGGAACCGGCAGAAGGGGGATTCATCCGACAGAGGGCGACTTTTTAACTACTGGAAAAAACCAAGGCCTGATCATAAAACTATATCGAAGGTCACAAACGGGATTCACAGGAGTATATCAGATGTTAGAGTAGAAGTGCTGACGGCGACTGCACAAATTGAGGGAGTCCGAACGGATATTGAGAAAGATCAGGCGGCTTATAAGGTGTTGCGCTCAGAGGACTCTCTCATCAGAGAAACGTAACTAAACCAACTAGGTAAAAAAATAACCAAATTTCAAAAAGAGGCCCGGTTGTGGATTGAGAAAGCCCGAGAAGACCACCAGGCGGACCTTACGGAGGCGTATTGGATGTTGCGCTCAGAGGACTCTCTCATCAGAGAAACGGAACTAAACGAACTAGGTAAACAAATAACCAAATTTCGAAAAGAGGCCCGGTTGGGGATTGAGAAAGCCCGAGAAGACCACCAGGCGGACCTTACGGAGGCATATGGAATGTTGCGCTCAGAGGACTCTCTCATCAGAGAAGCGGCACTTACCGAACTAGGAAAACAAATAACCAAATTTCGAAAAGAGACCCGGTTGGATCTTGATCGAGTCCGAACAGACCGCCAGGCGGACCTTACGGAGGCGTATTGGTGTTGCGCGAAGAGGACTCTCTCATCAGAGAAGCAGCACTTACTGAACTAGACGAAAAAATAACAGAATTTCAAAAAGAGACCCGGTTGGATCTTGATGGAGTCCGAACAGACCGCCAGGCGGACCTTATGGAGGCTTATAGGGCGTTTGTCTCAGAAGACTCTCTCAACAGAGAAGCAGCACTTACTGAACTAGATGAAAAAATAACAGAATTTCGAAAATAGGCCCGGTTGGGGGTTGAGAAAGCCCGAGAAGACCACCAAGCGGCCCTTACGGAGGCATATAGGGTGTTGCGCTCAGAAGACTCTCTAAACAGAGAAACAGCACTTACTGAACTAGATGGAAAAATAACCGAAAAACTGAAACATGTTCGTAGAGCCGCGACCAAAGCGCTTGAGGAGACCTCTGAAAATATTCGTGCTGAGGCCCATACCTCTATCGGGGGGCTTCCCAGATTGGTGGAAACATTGAAAACGCAAAAACGTGTCATCACAGTTTGGGCTGAGAAGCGGGGCCTATTGAATGAGGGGCTCTATGAATATTCGTTCGGTGCCAAAGCGAGCAATAAATGTGGGGGATACGCCATGCCAGCTTCAGGTACACTTCTCAGAATGACTGTCTGCTCGGTTAATGCTAATGGTAAACCTGCGGTCGTGATAAATCTTGTAGTGGATGGGGAAGAACGGGGGGTTGGAGTCAATAAACTCGCTGGAGATATTTCATCGGTGGTTTTGTTCGCCGGTGATGATCTAATTAGACTTTCCGAAGGTAGTGTTATTAACTTTGTTACGAAAATCGCTGACCCAGCGAGTTCTTCCACTATTGTTACATTGTTAATTGAACTTAATTTGTAAAATACTAATATATTGAAAATCACGAACGAATCACCGTATCCGATTGTCAATACCGCTCCACCAACACTGTATCCAAATCTCAATACCACTCCACCAACACTGTATCCAATTAACGAAAGAAGTTCAGATTTTAGGCTGAATAATATCGTCGCTATGCAGGATATTATAGTTAGAGAATGTACAAATAGAAAAAGACACGCTAAAAAATATAAGCGCGCGGCGAACATAGCTGAAGCATCTAGTACGGTTCTGGCAAGTTTATCTGTAATGGGTGGTGCGGGGACTGCTGCAACGCTATCTACAATTGTAACGGTTCCACTTGCAGGGGTTTTGAGTGGAATTAACGTTTTATCTGGAATACTTTGTATGGTAATTAGGGCGGCGGGTGGAAAACTCGAGAGAAAAAAGTAGAAAACATGATAGAATATCCGTTCTCGCTAGGTCTAAGAAAAATAGCATCGACGTTATGGTGTCCAAAGCGTTGTCCGATAAGAAAATATCAAATTTAGAGTTTGAATCCGTGGTGGAAGAAATGGGGAGATATGAAGAATTAAAAAAGTTATATTAGAATCAAGGCGCGCGCCACCATTGCCATCCCAAAATTGAGTGTACTGATTGGGATAAATTTAGGGTAAAACTTGGAAATAAAGTCGGAGGAAATGTTACAGCACCATTGTGATATTTTATAAAATAATTTTTAAAAAATAATTAATGTTCTTATAATTAATTATATTGGTGCAGTAAACAAATTTACATACCTATACAACATGTGTTTCACTGAGAATTACGCCGTAATCGCATAACAAATTCAGTCGAGGATTACACTGTAATCGCATAACAAATTCAGTCGAGGATTACACTGTAATCGCCTGTGTACACACTGTCTGTGTAAATTGATACACTCGGCTATCAATTTACACATGGTTCATAACCCGTGTAATTGATACACTCGGCTATAAATAACTGTCTGTTTACCTCGGCTATAAATTTACGCATGGTTCATAACCCGTGTAATTGAAACATTGTCGTTACAACATAAATGAATTACTATGTAATAATAGGGGGTGTTCAGCTTTAAATTATTAAAAAGATTTACAAAATTAATTATAAAATTAACAAAATAACGAACCATCACATGTTTTCTTTCGCCAATAGGTATTAATAAATAATTATAATTTGCACACCATTTGTATGTTGTATAGTAAACTGATGAGTATATATACGTTTGTTGACCTTACAACAATTGGTCTCATCTCGTGCATGCCATGTTGTTGATCCGGTATGACGTCCGTCTCGTCTGTTTAGTGGTAGCAGTCTATACATATGTGTGTATTTGGCGATGTAATTGCGTAGCTCAAAGGTGCCGGCCTAAAAGATTTCTGCCTAAGAGCTTGCAATTTCGGAAAGAAACCAAATTCACAAAATAGGCTCGCCTTACTTCGCTGGTTTCTCTGAATTGAGGAATTGGCAATGGGGTTAAAGGCGACCCGTAAAACTAGACTGTGAGCCAACAGATGCGTGGGCTTAAGAAAGGTCCCAACACCCCAGTGGCTGGGTGCCGGCTAAGAAATCTGCCCAGTCGCTGGGGGTGTTGTTCACGAGTGGAGGCTTTTGCTATTTTTTGTTGTGCTTGTTCAATAATAATTTTTCAATATCTTCATAAGCGATATCGTAGAAATGTATATTCGTAAACGAATCGTTGGGTTTTAACAATGTTATATAATACACCTTAGTTTTATATCCGATACGCATTATCCGTCTTAATGTTTATATTTGCCTCTGGTATAGTTCGCATAATTGCCGGTATAATATTGTAAATGCAACGTTTTTATCGGAGCGTAATAAATTACGCTGATATTTCATGTATTCGATATCGCCTAGTGTTTTCATTTTATAGAAATTATATATTGGACTATAACCCCCGTATTCTTCGTAAACTTCTTCGACACAGGCATTATAAGCTTTCAATTCCAATTGTATTTTATTATCCATTTTCTCTAATAATTTGTATTGTTTTTTCTGTTCAATTTCCAATATAATTGGGACTCATGTTGACTCCCGCTTTTAAAAATTATTTTCTCAAAAATTCATAAATTTGCTGTCGGGAGACAATTTCCTCGTTAACCAATTTTTGTTTTTTTCGGGGGTGGTGGGGGTAGAATAGAGGGTTATAAATGATATCACCGTAGGTGGTATCATTTTGACTCCCTTACTACTACTTAGTTGTTATCCAAGGTAAATCGGATAGTCTAAAGACTATATCTTTATTAGGGATATAGATCTCGGCAAGTGAAGCAATTATATTAATACTGTTATTTGCATATTCATCTATATTTTGCGATTTAAAGTCGTCCCAATTTATTGATGATATATCCCTGCATAACATGTCATAATCATCGATCTCGTATTGCCATAACTTACTTTTGAATGACTTAACCATTGGCTTTGAGAATTTTAAAAGGCTGAAAATAGGACAGTCGAAACGGGTCTCCTGTGATCATGGTGATAAGAATGGATTACTTACTCCACTGATAACTACAGTGTATTTATTTTAAACGGATAATAAGTGGATAATGGATTCCGAATGTTCCGTGAAATGAGTCGGAGAGGAAATAGGATGTTAGACTAGACATTGAAAGTATTATAGTTACCAACAATATCATTGAGGCCGGTATCAATGGCCATATGAATTCAATCCTCTATGCTAGTGCTATATATAGCGTTAGCGCTTGGCAGTCTATAAACAAACTCCAAATAAGAAATGCTTTTTGTTCCAAATGGATTAGTAGCAAGTTCGAGATCGAATCTACGCTTATGAAATAATGCGTCTCTAATATATATAATTTCACCTCCATGTCTATCAGCATGTCGGTCCTTCCTTTTTGGTGAGTTAAGCTTTTTAAGAAGGATATCGGCTGTTTTATTTTCGTCACCAAGTCATGTCTGTGTGAATGTTATTAGGTCGAAGTCCATAAGCTCAGCCCTTATAATATCTATTTTCGGGTACGAACTTTGAACGTTGCAGTGTACAAATGACACATGGTGAGACAGATCTGATTGTGGAATTTTACAAATAATACACAGTGAAGAGAACACCCGTCATTGCGATCGTATTTTCTTGAAAACCACGAGCGACCGTGCACAATGTTTATTCTTTATTACAGTCAACATAAAGTCAGAGCAGTCTTTTGTGACATCTCCAAAGCTTTCGACAGAGTCTGGCATCGCGGCCTTCTATATAAACTGACTTCCCTTGGTATTCACGGTCCTCTTCTTAAATTGTTCTCTTCCTATTTATCTAATCGACAGCAAAGGGTAGTTTACAACTATTCCAATTCGCAGTGGTCCTCATTGAATGCCGGTGTTCCTCACGGTTCTATTATTGGTCCTCTTCTCTGTCTTATCTTCATAAACGATATCGTCGAGGAAATTAAATCAAACATTCGTCATACACATTCTTCATACACGCCTTCGTCTTTCATGTAGCGCTCTCAACTTCGACCTTCACAGAAGATCTATGCTGCCCTCCCAAGTCAAACTGCAGTATCTGTTAAACTGCAGTATCTGCACTATGATGCTATGCTGACCCTGTGCAATCATCCCCACCTATTGGTAGAAACAATATTTGAAAATAACCATTATTTACAGAGAAAATGAGCTAATGAATGTGCAGTATCTACAAAATGACATTGCATTACCAAGCTAAACCGCAGTAAGTACACTTACTGCAGTTCAGCGTGGCATGTTATGTATAACTTGTAGATACTGCACTTTTACTTGGCATGCAACACAGAGTCTCAAACAGAGGCTGCAGTTACTGCAGATGCAGACGACATTTGTATTTTTCTCTGGAAGAAAAGAAGCAGAAATATGGCATTTTCTCGTGGAAAGATTATTTTGCAAATGGCACTAGACAATCAATTAGGTAAGATCCTGTGTAATTACACTCCCGCCTGCGATTCTCTTACCAAGAATTGCAATCTTGGTGTCCTTGAATTGTAATTCGTCCCCTCTGAAATTCCAGTCTTATTGCGGTCCAATCGCGGTCCCGTTTTTGCGGTCATTCTTTCGCGATACCGTTTGTGGGGTCATTCTTTCGCGATACCGTTTGTGCGGTCATTCCTTCGCTATTTGCGGTAAAGACTTACCGTATCATCGTATAGTACAGTTTATTTACATTATACAAACGTACTATACGAATATTATACAAACATACGATATCCGTTCGTATATACGATATATCCGTACGGATATGGCATGAATATACAGTGGGTCATCGTGCGGTTAAAATATAATATATGCACCGGTTCATTTCGCATGTAAACATCCGGTTTTCATTTCGATCATCTGCCACAATTTTAAGTTTTTCAAAATGAATAAATGTTCAGTTTTACGATACAGAAACAATTTAAAACTGAGGATTGTGAAGTACGGTATCACAGTGCATATACATGTGTGTTCAATACAGTAATTCATCAGTAATTCATCATTGTACTCCGCACTACCGCCGGGGACACAAAACAATGATCACGCACACACACCAGCCATCTACATTTGGCGTTCTAAAAGTTCCGGTCTATATCCCACAGTGGGAACAATGTGTATCACCACCACCACCAGTTTTTCTCACTACACTACACCCCCCCCCCCCCCCCCCCCCGCCCCCCCCCCCCGAAAACCATTTCTGTCTGTAACGCAGGATGGACGTGGCGACTGATCAAGTGCTAAACTAGTCCTGTGCGATGGCCCGACTGATCAAGTGCTATACTAGTATTGGTGCGATGGCCGACTGATCAAGTTCTAAACTAGTCGTGGTGCGATGGCGATGATCGATGTTACTAAATTCTGTTATCTAGTCATGGTGCGATGGTCGACTGATCGAGTGCTATACTAGTCCTGGTGCGATGGCCGACTGATCAAGTTATAAACTAGTCCCGGTGCGATGGCGATTGATCAAGTGCTAAAGTAGTCCTGGTGTGATGGCCGACTGATCAAGTGCTAAAGTAGTCCTGGTGTGATGGCCGACTGATCATGTGCTATACTCGGCATGGCCGACTGATCACGTGCTATACTGGGCATGGTGAGATGGCCAACTGATCAAGTGCTATACTGGGCATGGTGCAATGGGCGACTGCTCAAGCGCTATGCTTGTTATGGTGCGATGGCAGACTGATCAAGTGCTCTACAAGTCCTGGTGCGATGGCCGAATGATCAAGTGCTATACTCGGCATGGCCGACTGATCACGTGATATACTGCGCATGGTGAGATGGCCAACTGATCAAGTGATATACTGGGAATGGTGCAATGGGCGACTAATCAAGCGCTATACTAGTTACGGTGCGATGCCAGACTGATCAAGTGCTCCACTAATCCTGGTGCGATGACCGACTGATCAAGGGCTAAACTAGTCCTGGTGCGATGGCCGACTGATCAAGTTCTATACTAGTCCTGGTGCGATGGCCGACTTGTCAAGGGCTACACTAGTCCTGGTGCGATGGCCGACTGATCAAGTTCTAAACTAGACCTGGAGCGATGGCCGACTGATCAAGTGCTAAACTAGTCCTGGTGCGATGGCCGACTGATCAAATCGCATGCCATAATAACTAGATGGCCATGGTCTGCATGTCGTGCCCACCGAGGCATTTGATAGTACAAACATTTTTTTTATTGCAACAAAGCCCACTCAGTAGGCACAAAATGTTCTTTATATCAGAGACATCATCTGAGATATTTTCGGGCAAAATAAACATTAATTCACCATTAATACACATATTTATTGGCATTATTATACATTTTATATCCGACGTAAATGTCCACACTGCTATCAGGGGCGATAACCGTGCTTCGTTAAAATGTTACCATGACATTACTATTTATTTTTTGATGTGCAATGATCATACTTTATAATCTGTCGAAAACATTATTTTTTTAGGGGATCACATTTAATTAGTATATGTAATTGGAAATTAAATAAGTGTATAATTGTCACTATTCCACTAGTTATAAACATTACGAGTGCCCGCTATACAGATATAATCATTTGGTAATATTTATTTTACTGATAGTGACGCGCGGTGGTATCGGTTATTTCATGTGCAAATGGGGCATGATATTTTATAATTATTTATACTAATTAAATGCATCAACTGAACAAAAAATTGACAGATTATAAAGTATGATCATTGCACATCAAAAAATAAATACAGATAATAAATAGTAATGTCCGTTAACATTTTAAGGAAACACGGTAATCGTCCCTGATATCAATGTGGAAATTTTCTTCTGATATAAAATGTATAATAATGCCAAACAATACGTGGGTAATGGTAAATGATTGTTTATCTGGCCACAAAATGTCTCCGATGATGTCTCTGACATAAAGAACATGTTGTGCCTACTGAGTGGGCATGTACCTTTAACGCTAGCTCCGCACTGTCCCGTGAGACATATGCATGTGTTAAGTTTCATAAAAAATATTGCAAAGTGTTCGCGTTATGCTCCTAAACTAGAAAATGTGTTCATAGAATACGGATACCCCACATATCGCTTTGATAGTAAACAAGGCAAAATTCCAGTGTCCAAAAGGGAGAAATAATTCATGAAACGGGGTTCAAATCAAAAATCGAAATAAACTTTCCGCATCGACTCATCGTAAGGAAGCGACATATCAAATTTCAGTGTTGTAGCTATTACAAAAGTTTTACGAGTTACAAGGCAACATTTTCAAATTCTAATTCAGAAAGGGGGAGATAATCCATGACTCGGGGGTCGAATCAAAATAAACTTTGCAAATCTACTCATCATAAGGAAGCTACATACCAAGTTTCAGGTGTGTAGCTATTAGGGTTTACAAGTTTTACGAGCTACAAGCCAAAATTGGAAAATTCTAACTTGAAAAGGGGGAGATAATCCATGACTATGGGGTCGAATCAAACATACATGTACCAAGTTTCAGGTCTGTAGCTATTACGGTTTAAAAGTTTTACGAGTTACTAGGTTGGTGACGGACGGAAGAACGGACAAGTGTAACACTAAATGCCCACTCCACTATTGTGGTGGGGCATAACAATTAGCGAGGCAAAAGTTGTCATATACAAGTAACTTACCTTAATTTATCAGTTACACATCAGACAATGAATGAACTTTAATTCTGGTGTAGAATATTAAAGTTATTCATTATGTTCAATAGTGCTGCTTTGACATGACTTGAAATTAAAACATGCATGACATGATCTGGAAGAATAACCACAGACCAAGCACGCATATTCAGAAACACGTCTGTCACTATCCAGCTCCGATTGCTGTCACCTGTCCACAAAATCCAGAATCCAACATTGTCGCAAATTTAATCCTCTATGTTGGTGTACGTTAGAACAAAATATCACTTAGTATATTATCAAATGCGGGTTGTAATCTCTCGTTTTTCTAAATAAATGCGTCCAACAATCCCTGTAGCTGCTATCGTGATAAAAAATGTTAAAGGTTCTGTCAGCGCCTCACATATTGATCTTAATATCCACCATTTTGATTCCAAGTACCAGAATAATGATTTTTCCATGCGCCGTCGTAGTGTTATCTGTCAGATCCGTTGTTTATTTGATCAAATTGATGGACAAATTTGTGTCCGCTAATGTCGCCAAGAGCATAATCTGTGAAGTTGACTGTAATAATTTGGCATAACTTCTAGCTTGTGAATTTTTGGTTGAATGAAGTGATCACTATGGTGAATAAGTGTGTATTTGTGCCCAGTTTGCTCAGCAGGTAGAGCGATGGTGTGATAAACCAGAGATCCCCTGTTCGATTCCGGGCTGGTGCGCATCTTTCTCACCCTGTGAATATTTTAGCGCCCAGCGTAATTGCGGGAAAGTAAATTCTGCAGAATACTCCCGCATCGTCCGTACCGAGAGTTATGGTGATCTCCGTAGGTTTCCCCTGCAAAGTACCAAATCACATCTGATTTGCACTTCAACTGTTAATTGCGACATATTTTCTGTATTTTTCAATTGAAAGAAATGTCAGTATTATACTTATTCATTTCTGTGTAATAAGTACAGACAAATATGTCACAATTAACAGCTAAAGCGCGAATGAGATCCGATTCGGTACTCTGCAGGAAAAACCTATGGACGCAACGGGGGCCAGAATCTTCATCTATTAAATGGACAATGTGTCCGCCAACCAGCGTGACGCAGCCTTTAATCGTTCATATATTCACTAGCATACGTATATATGTCTGTGACATGATAATTGGGGCTCATGGGATGTGGGACCAGCGTAGCTTCTAATTGAATAGTACACTTAAGCAGCTTGATGTAACAATCCAAACTTCTTGTTAGAAGCATGGCGGATGGAAAGGCGAACAATGCAGATCCTGATCAGACTATGCCGATGTAGTCTCCACCCTTGTATTATGAAGATGTATAGAAGGTGTCAATATTACTTTAATATTTCAAGTTACACATGTAACACAAATTATTAAAAAACAATGATTTATGGAAATGTCATTTTCTCGGAATCAGTATAGACGAGGTACTTTAAAAAAGATGGCACATTGGCCCATGCCATGCATGTTTGAGACAAGTCATGTGGTTTTGTTGATAAGGAGATCTGTAATTGTTCATGAAATGTATTTACAGAAACTGTCGTAACAAATGCGAAATACTGTACCGCATCTGCTATGCAAATTTCGTCAATTGTCGACGTCATTTACAGAAGATATCGTAAATGTTGTAAATAGTTTTCATGGCTTGTCTCATATATGCATGTACTTGCAGTCCGGTAACGACATGTGTACAATATTGTCGTAGAACTGCAGTATCTTTCATGAGACATATTTCGCACATCTACCTTGTAACTACAAACTCGCATGTCTGTCTTGTTTCATATTAATTTTGTAGTACACCGACATGGGTGCAAAATCGTCGAAGAACTGCAGCACAAAAGATGATTATCGCAACATAAATGCCTTCTTGGTGGCTGCCCAGTTCGGAAAAATAGAAGATGATTATCGCAGCATAAATGCCTTGTTGGCGGCTGCCAAGAGCGGGAAATGGGACGAGGTCTGTGACATCATTGGGACGCCCGACAAGCCACGGAAGGCGTATCTCATGAACAGTATCCCGGCGGAAAGCCGCTGGAGCGTGCTACACCAGGTACAGTGGGACCTCTCTAAACCGGATACCAATAACTCTCCTGTGATGATACTTTTGATGAGTGTCTTGGTCATGTATCTCAGGTGCAATGTCTGTTCGTGATCGCATAGCGCACAACTATGGTTCCGAATGATAAAATGCCTGATTTACAGTGAAACCTCTCTGAATCCGACACCCTGGGAACCTTCCAGATTGTCCGGCACCAATAACACACCTGTCATCATATTTTTCATGAGTTTCTTAGTCATTTACCTCAGGTGATAATGTCTGTTCGTGATTGCATAGCAAACAACTATGGCTCATAATGATCAAGTGCCTGATTTACAGTGAAAATTATCCGATCCCGACACCCTGGGAACCTTCCAGGGTGACCGGTTTAAAGCGATTTCACTGTATTGCAAATGTCTGGAGAAATCGGAGTTATAGGATGTGTGACCAGTGTAGCTACTGATAAACTGGTACACTCATGTTGTCTGATAAAAATCTGTATTGCTTGTTAGAAGCATGACGGACGTTTCATTGGTGGAATGGCGAACAGTGTAGATCTAATCAGACTGTTCGGATAATAATATACACTATCCGACAACTCGATGCACATTAACCAAATATATAGAGAATAGAGATATCAAGTTCATCAGGCAAGGCTAGAAACGCGTAGGAATTCCTACCATTTTCGAGCCGAGCCTGATAAACTTGATATCAAAAGTGAGTAGCCTGGTATTATATTTATCAGGTAAGTAACGTTTTATGCTGGAAAATGATCACAGATGACGTCGTTATATATGGATAGAACGCGGACTTGTTTACGTTGCGTCATTTCACTGACGTCATTCAATAACGTCACGTGACGTCATCCGACCAATTTAACTTCAGTTTTCACTTCGTTGTAACCCGGATGTTTATATCAAGTCAATGCCTGATACAACAATATGGTATAAGTCAGTTCGTATTCGGTCAATACAGGGCAGGCTATCTGATAAACGATCATTGATAACACATTGTTGTACCCTGTATTTGCTCATACTCATATCAGGGTTTCACCCAACGAATTGAAAATGACGCTTTCCGACGTTTCTCTGGACGGACGACGTCGCATGACGTTACCGAATGACATTGTGATGAAGTAACGTGAACAAGTTCGTTTTCGTTCAAATGAAACCCACCTTTATAGTGTGTCATTATGTAGCATAAAACGTTACCAATAAATATAACATCGTTCTAGACTAAGTGTACTTTCTTATCATGTTTATCAGGCTCCGCTGGGAAACGGTAGTAATTCCTACGTGTTTCCTAGCCTTGCCTGATAAACGTGATACTTGTAAAAAACACTAATGGCCTGGAATTCTCTACTTCTAATCAGGCTCGAACACCGCAGGGAAATTGTAGAAGTTAATCAGCCAGCCTCGGAATTCTACGTGTTTCCTAGCCTTGCCTGATAAACTTGATATAACTAGTCTCGTACTCAACCGCCTACATTAATCTTGCCCAGATTATCAAAGTTCATGAACTTCTATTGACAATGCCCACCCGCACAGTTCAGGCTCAGCCAATCCAATTGCTTGATTTCAAGCACAAGTATTTTAACAAATACTGGCAAGATTAGCGCAGACGGTCGTGTAGTCGTGCATGATCACGTGGTTACAACAACAACAACAACAACAACAATTACTGAAACTTCCAGAAGCGCATCCGATTCAAATTTCGTATTCTGTTATATTGTCATTATGTAACTGATTTTTATTAAATATGGCCCATCAAACGCGTCTTGTTAAGCTGCATTTGGTGGTCTCTGTACTTTGGCCCAAACTTCTGTCGTTTTTGCGAAGAGTCGATTTCCGTGTTTACTGACACGAAATATGTATGTATGGTTGTCCCGAGACCACCAACTGCAGCTCATGCAGACGCATTTGCTGCGCCATATTTCATCAAAATACGTTGCATATTAAGGAAAATATCAAATAATACATTCTTTGAAGTGGGCGCGGTTTCCACACGTTCATCCATTGTTGTTGTTGTTGTAAGCACGTGATATGCACCTTGGTAGTCTGTATTCACCAGGCAGTGTATTGGAGGGATACAGCGGTCATTGAAACGCTACTCAAGTTTGATACGTGTGACATCGGCGTGAAAGCGAAGGAAGGAATATGTGAGGTTGGACCAGTCGGTGGTAACACGCCAAGGGACGTAGCCAAGCAGTTTAAGTACAACGATATTGCTACTCTACTGGAGGGCCATACATTTAAGCTTTGGAAACAGGAAATGCCGACATTTCATTCGCAGAAGCACATCCTGGAAAACGACGGCCTATGTTTGTTTCATATCACGATTACCGCGTATAAAGATGTGTTTCATCCATCGCCGATATATAAAGGCGTTCAAGACTTGATGTCGGATATCTTCAAACACGTCGACTATAAGGATAACTGGAAGTGTGTGAGGGATAAAATCTCCCAACCCCTTTACCAGGTACACGTGACATCCAGCCTGGATATGTGCAAGACCAAGAATGAATTATTCGCGATCATAATCAACGTGTATACCTGTGAAGACATCCGGCTGTACACAAAAGTCAACACAGCGTTTCGAAGGCAAATGCAGAGGAGCTACATGCCTACTGCGGGCGACTTGGCGATCGGGCCGTATATTCTGATGTTTAACTTGGTGCTGCTGAAATGAGACGCATTGCGGCAAGAGACGAAAACGACGTACCGCCGTATGAATCTCACTACAGACGAAAGCCTTCAATATAAGGTACATACTGTCTCAATGGCGTCATCAGGCGAGATTCCATGGGTGCGAACCCCCTTTTGGAGCCAGCAGAATGCTTTTTATATATATATAAATGAAGTCCGCGATTGCCATTTTCTGTGCATGCATGGTCGATTGATTGATTTATGTATTGATGTTTAACGGCCTATCAACATATACCGTCATTAAAGGCCGGGCCAACGGGTTAGATCCGTATTTAACCTGCTGAATTTCGGGTGCATGAATGAGCAGACATTATATTATTCAAATACCCTACTAACAAAAACTGTCAAGAGATGTCAAACGTATTACAATATGCCAATTTTCGGAAATAATTCTTAAATTTAATGTGACCCAAAACACTTTGCACATGAGCTAGTTGTTGTCCAAATCATACCCGAATTCAGCATTTAACTTCTGGAAATAGAAAAATTATTTGGTCTGTGAAGCAACCAAAATCTGTAAGTCTAAGACCCCATACATATTTCGGAAATTGGAATCTACTTTTCAAAAATGCTGGTGAAGCTCATGTGTCGGTTTAAATAGTGTTAACGTTTAATAAATTTGATAGCGAAAAGTTGTCCGTAGACAAAACAGCTGGAAAAGACAGTGTCATTGATTCAGTATAGCAGTACAATTCGTCTGTTTGTTAAATAGTATTATAATAAATGTATGGACCAATTTTTAAATCGAACTCCATGCATTATGTACTCAGTTACATCATTTCCAAGCTATCGCATTCCATTCTGGGAGCGAATTCCCTTTTATTTTAAACATATCTTGCAGTTGCTTTGTAGCAGATTAAAACGGCCCATGCCAATTCTGCACCAGTTCTAATGACCAGATTGTAGTTGAAAATTGACATCGGCCACATGAACACAATGATAGCTAAGTAATGAAAACAGTATTACGTGGCTACTTTGATAGCAACCTAGGAATCATGCCTTGGTAACTTAAAGTTATCTCGGGCTGATAAGTTAATATCAAATGAGCCACGTGATAACCTCGGGCTCTATTTGATGATTATACAACGGTTATCAGGTCCCAGTTGCTTGAAACATCTTTTAGTTTAACGGACGATCAAATCCTCCGTTAAGCTAACAGATGTTTGGAGCAACCGGACCTAGAAATATATGGTGACCGGTAACAAATTGTTGTATCAGGTCCTGTATATTATACAATGTTCTTTCCGTGTTTAGACGTAATATACGGTGTAGTGATTGGAAACAAATTGCCGTAACAGGCCCTGTATATTATACAATATTCAACCAGTATCTGACCTACTATACGGTGACTGGTAACACGTGTAATGCCTGTGCATAACAATACCGACAATACGTCAAACTTGTGTAATGTGGCTGTGATTGGAGTAATGGGGCTTGTGGGCTTTGCGGCCGGTGTGGATCCAGATCAGCCTGTGCATTCGCAGAGTCTATTCAGGATCTGCACCGTTCGGCATTTCCATCAATGAAACACGCATACATGCTATAAAACACTGATCACATAATTAGACGGGGTCAAAATGTGAACCTGCTGAAATTTTTCTGAAATCTTCGGACATGTGTTTTTATGACAG